>SNQJ01S0159481.1:0-21854 GCA_010110895.2 Picea sitchensis | reverse complement strand
TTCTTTCATCACAGGATCACGGATGTGGATGGACAACCAGGGATACTTTAAAGACTTCTCTTTGAAGAAGGTCGGACTGAACATGTACTACCTACTATCATGGATATATATATATATATATTATCATCTTCAATGGATCATAGGATTAGCTCCCTCATAATCCTTGATTCATGTATGAATACATTCTCTTCTTTATGGTGACATATAATCGGATCCCTCCATCTAGGAGATTCCACGATTCCATCTGCACCCTCATTCCCTTCTGCAAGGTGTTATAGGTCTTTCTCCAATTTCCTCTTGATTGTTGACTTCTTTCTGTCTTTGCTTCTTCTAAGTCTCTTCATGATTGATTCGGCTTATCGTATTTCATCCTTTCATGCATGTTATCTAATGATATCAATCCTTATCTTGTTGTTCTTCCATAGGTATAGTTCTTCTTCGAACACATTATCTTCCAAGAGATAGATATACAAGATATGTACAGAGACAATGCAAACAAGATATGTACAAGAAATAATAAGAGTATTGTTACCTTTAGAAGAAGAAGTCTCTTTCATCCTGCATAGTATTCTTTGTAAGTTCCTTTTCTTCGGAAATTGATGCTTTGTGTTTCTCCTTTATTTTCTTTAGCTCGGGACAATGATTCTTGTAGTGACCATACTTTCGACAGTTGAAGCATTGTATTTTTGAAATGTCTTTCTCTTGATTTGTCTTCCTCTTTGAACCAAACTTCCTTTTGTTCCTGAAGTTATTGAATCTTGCTGTGAAGGCTTGATCATCGTACTTCTCCTGGGGTTTCTCTTTTGCATTGATCCTTGATTCTTCTTGAGCACAACAAGTCCAAATTTTTTCAAATGTCAGATATTCCTTTCTTGTGTTCATGCTTGCGAAAAATGCATCCCACGTCTTGGGAAGACCATTGAGTATTATGTTTACCAATTACTTATCTAAGATGATCTCTTCAATAGATTGTAGTTGATCTCTTAACTGAGATATTCTCACAAAATATGATGTTATGTTGTCGTCATCATTCATCTTCATGTCACAAAGCTCATTCTTCAGACTCATTACTTGTCCAATGTTTCTGACTAAGAAGAGGTTTGTTAGGGAATCGTACATCTTCTTCGACGAGTCAATATGGGAGATGTAGGGTATCAAGTGGTCTTTGATAGAGTCCACTATGATAATCATGGCATTGATGTCATCATCTTTGAACTTCTCCATAGCTACAACATTCTGCGGTTCCTTCTCTTTTCCATCTTCAAACTCTGGTTTCACGATCTTTCCTTTCACGATATCCAACACTTTATTCTTAGAAAGGATGAGGTCAATCCTTGTCTTCCACACTCTGAAGTTAGAAGCTCCATATAACTTTTTCTTTGACTTCATAGAGTAAGTCATGGCTGCTTTGACTTGGTTAACCCTAGATTTGATCAAAAACTCAAACTTCACGTCTTGGCTTGCTAAGAGTACCAGGAGATGCTCTAGGCTAGGGCACATTGATTTGTCTAGAAATTAGGTCAATCCCTTCACTTAAGGTGCCTCAATGAGAGGATTAGGGTTTCTGCAACTGCACCTATTAGTAACCCTAGCAACAGTGCTATGGTGACTGCTCCTACTAGAAACCCTAGTGACAGTTCTTCAACGAGCTCAATATCCTTACGACTATGTTTCCTTCCAGCGGTTAGACTAAATGAAGGAGGTGTGGGCCCATAACCTATTAGAATATGAAATATTGTGGTTGTTTTACCATTGACAATACCCTTATCACCCAACCATAGGCCGAAGCCACCCTCTGATCACCTTAACCTTGACAGAGAATCATTCCAGAAGAAAACCCTAGGCTAGATAGCCAAACAAAGGGTAACACACCTTTCCCCAAGGATAGCGCATCAACAAGAGCTAATTAGATAGTCCAAACCCTAACCAAGAGATAGTCCAAGCCAAATGTGATCTGCTAGCTGCAACAACTACAATGGTAGCTCTCCTCAAATTTGCGCACAATACTAGGCACTACAGTACGCACAAGTTGCTACTCTGCAATTCTAAGACTGCCTACCAGAATGAGAATTGGCCTCCTATATTTATACTAATTCTGGCTAATTGCGTGGGCTGACTTCTCATTCTGGGTATCTTTCTGTTTAGTATATTATTATTTCTTCTGGCCGAATTCTTCTCTTGGAGGCTAATAACCTAATATAAATTATCTTCTTGAGCCGACAAGTCTTCTAGGGTTATTAGCCAACTCATTAGGGTTTCTTCTTGCTTCCCGGAGTGTTTACTCTCGTTAGGTTTACATATGGAGGTAAATACCCCCCACAACTACCATAATATCAACACACCCTACACCGATAGTGGAAGAAATCCAGCAGCCAACGCTAGAGGGCACGAGCATAGGCATACTGAGAGAAGTACAGGAGCAATTGAACCAGGACATAGAAACCCTGAAGGAGGTGCAAACAGAGAACACATAACTAACTTCAAAAGTCAATGGGACGCAACTGAATTTGGACACAACGATCGATCCAGACAAGTCTCAAATGACCGTATCAGACCAACCACCAGAGGGAATGGTTGAAGATATCGCGGGTCAACTGGAATGGAAGATTGAGGAACAACCGAAAGCCACTGGAAATTTGAGCCAACCACTGCCATAAAATAAAGACAAGTTACAGATACCAAGGTCACCTCGCAAGAAACTGATAGCAGAAATCCTTCTACCACACATACTAGATGGAGTACAGGTAGGACCATAGCTACTGGGTCACATCGGGAAGCTCAAATACTTGGACCACGACATAGTAGACGAAGACAAGTTCCTGGAACTTGCAAAGAGAGTATACATTGAGACAGTGGGCACGAGTCAGTTTGGGGAACCAATTGATCAGCCACACCAATGGGCAACCGGGTTGGAGAAGACAATAATTTTAGGTCTGGTGGACCTACCACATTTTGGCAGGGGTCAACATGAAACCACATGCATTAGGTATTTGCTAGCATTCACACATGGAGGGGACATCTGGTTGGACAAGATCATGTCGATAGACATAGAGCTTATCGCAAACATAATAGGATTGCCAAGTCGGGGCATGGATCTCGCGCAGTTTCTGGATGACAAAGCTAGGGAGAAGGCGCTAGCAGAAGAAATGAAGAAAAAGTATGGCACTGATAGGGGAACAAGAGGGATCATTATCAAAATAATAAACAATGTCGCAACACAACTAGGCGCGAAGATCTTAGCCTACAAGCTGCTAAGAAAATTCCACAGGGAGGAAGTCCCAGCTGGAGTTGTTGCAGTTGCAGCTCAGTGCGCAAAAGGCACCTCAATGAGTTGGGCACCATACCTCTTGAACCTAATCTTGGATGAATTCAAGGATCTGCAGGACCTAGGAACAGAGTTTCACTATTCATGGCTGATCACATTAATAGCCTTCATGGGATGGAGAGAGACAAGGTACGTAGTTTTTGGTACTAGACCCAAACCAAATCAAGGATAAAGATACTTGTTGCTCAGAACCAGGCTGGAGGCTAGGAGAAAAAATATGAATGTGGCTATATTTGAAGGATACCTACACGACCTACAAGAAGCCATATCCAAGATGTGGAGAATAACACCAGAAGCTGTCGCGCGATATGGGGACATCACCAACTTCCAGGCCACACGACATACAATGTGGATATAGGCAAGGAAGGATCTGGATAAACAGTGGCTGCAAATGCGTTACTGTGTCACAGAGGGTGACATCGACATGGTCATCAACGAATGGGACGACAAGTGGAAGACTCTTGTCCTTACCAAGGAAATGTCAGAAAGAACAAAAGTAGAAGAGGTAAGGCAGGAAGAGATCCAGCCAAAGGAAATTCAAGTGCCCAAGAAATAAAGAACGAGCCATGGCAAAGCAACACAGACATAAGAAGAGCCAATGAAGACAGGGACCTAGAACGAAAAAAAGGATAAGACACACATGGCCAAGGAGAAACAACAATAGGCCAAGCCCGCGCAAGAGACTGAAGCAAGGCCCAACCCACAAGCAACAGGGGCAAAAAAGAGGCGAGCCGCATAGATAGGAGACACACGCAAGAAATCAAAGGCACAAAGAACACCACCAGAGTAAATGATGGGGAAATGATAGCTCGAATGGTCTAGGATTGTCTATCCGAGGATTTTGACCATACTACACACCACAGGGACATGATTGAAGCACAATTGGGAGACACGTGACAACTCTTTAAGAAAATCAATGAAGGACAACCAACAAGCAACAGGGGAATCGAACCATCAACACCACAACCAGAAGGAAGAGTGCAAGAAGAAGAACGAGACTCAGTTCAGGCAATACTGCAACCACACATAAAATTCCACATCAACCCTATCATGCTTCACATGGAAGAAATTGTGGGGCAGACACCCTTGAAGGAATTAATCCAAATCCAACTTGTGTTGACGAGGATACCATCAGGGGCACTACATAGGTTGCAGGTTAGCGTAAACCATGAGGTACAGTCTTGTGCACACCAAAACTTAACCAAATTAAAGCAGGAAACAAAGAAACAAGATGCGCTGGACATAGTCTATGAGTAGGATAAATCTGAGATCTAGGAGGAAAGGGATCACATAAAAGGATTGGATCAGAAAGTGGTAGGAACTTACGAGAATATTCCATAGGTCACACAGGGAGATGAAATCATAGCAACATAAAATATTGATCGGATTGCACAGGGAATAGATCAATATCAGAAGGAGATAGAGAATCTTCGAGAACAACTCATACCAACCACTCCATCAACAGTTAAGGAGAAAAGGAAGGAGGAAGCAAAAACACAGCTGCAGGAAATATATTAGCAGGTCAGCATAGTAGCTGACTTGTTCGATAAAGCAACACAGCTTTGGATGAAATTAGAGGAGGATCAATAGATCCAAAAGTGGGATAAGGAAGAAGAAAGGATCAACAAAATGATCCAAGAACTCAAACAGAGGCAGAAGACAATGCCAATCACAGAATGTGTCAAGGGAACACAAGAAATGAAGAAATTGCAGGTAGAGCTCACTACCGTGCAAACACAGAAACATGAGTGGTAGGATCAAATGGAACCATTGCAAGAATGGGTTCCAGAAGTCTTGGAACAAGTAGAGGAATCTAAGGCACACATAGCACAGAATCAGGAAGAGTGTGTGGAACTGGTTAGTGACAAAATTGCAGTCCAGATAGTGGACACAGTCAAGAAGAAGACTGCACAGGCACATACATAGGCAACAGAGTTGAGGGAAAAGTTCCAGGCGATCACCAAGGAGGTCAAAGAAGCACACAAAGGATAGGTGGCTCGGAACAAGCCACATGTCAGTGTTGGGGGCCTGTTGGAGGCAGGCCAAAGGCCAAAGTGGAAAAACATGGTGTTTTTGGGAAAGAAAGCATGCATGAGCAAAGCGACAGCTGGAAGGAAGAACAACACGTGCGCATGCAAGGAAAGCAACAACTGGAAGGAAGAACAACACACACGCATGGGAGGAAGACCTAACGACAGTAGACTTAGGGTTTTGGTAAGGTATTGTAAACAAATGAAGATGCCAAAATGTATAAATATAGATACTTAGGTATCATAAGGGGTTCGCTCTGGAGGATTATTATGCTATTGTAGTTACACATGAGTTGATACGATATGTAACGGTTTGCTGTAAGACCTATTTTGTGTAAGTTGTTGAGCTAGAGAGGACAAAGGAGGGTATATCTTGAGGGTTAGGTCGCAGGCTGTGGAGCCTGGTGCGATCTAGTCCACCTCATCTAAGATCTCACCTGACTGAGAAGAGTTGTAAGCACGCGACACTGTAGATGCGAACATAATATAATAAAAGAGTTGAGAGCCAAATCTTTGTGGAGGTAGTCCCAGGAGGGGGTGAACCATGGTAACATATATGGTGTGTGATGAATGTTTGCATATCTTATTGTCTGAAGCAGTTTTTATTATGTTGAATGAATGAGTTATTCTATTTCTTTTTTAAGTGCTTTTGCAATATTAAGGTAATAAGCCTATGGATCTATTGCATAAGTCGTGAATAACAGTATGTTGCATTGAAAAGTCATAATAATGGTTCAATATTTAGCTGGATTATGTCACACTCAATCCTAGGCTGTAAACACCTGAGTCTAACAACCACCCATTAAAGCTATCTCAGACGAGACTGCACAGTGCATTCTATGTGTTGCGTTGCCTTCTGGTTTACCAGGAGGGCCGATAGTTTTAGAGGCTTTGTTGGAAACCTGAACATACATGATCCCTGGGTCAATAAAATCAGACTAGATAGAAGAATAAGAGTAACCAACATCAATGCAGGGGCGACCTTCCAAAGGTCCATGGACGTAGCATTTCGGGGACTAATAAACAAGTGTGTAGTAGTCTATTTGGACGATGTGACTGTGTATTCAAATAACAAAGAAGATCACATCCAACACTTAACCCAAATTTTCGAAAGATGTAGGAAATACAGTATTTATTTAAACCCTAAGAAAACTATCTTTGGTGTCGAGGAATGTAAATTGCTAGGTCATATCATATATCAAGCAGGGATTCACATAGACCTAGAAAGGATTAAGGCTATAGCTCAACTTCCATTACCTCACAACAAAAAGTCTATGCAATTGTTCTTCGAGAAAATAAATTTTGTAAGAAAATTCACCCCTGATTTCGATGAAACTATCAAACCCTTACAAAAAATGATCCACAAAGATGCTAAATTTAAGTGGGACAATGAATGGAAAAGGGATTTCAACAATATTAAGACCGCGATATCTCAAGCCCCAGTGTTGTGAAGTCCTGATTTTAGAAAAGATTTCTTCCTCTATACTTTCGCCTTTGCCCAATCATTAGCTGCAGTATTGACTCAGAAAGATGATGACCGCAACGAGGCCCCAATATCATTTATGAGTACTAATATCCAAGGGGCCAAACTAAATTACCCTGCTATAGAAAAGCAAGCTTATGCAGTGTACAAGGCAGTGAAACACTTTAGATATTACATCCTTAAGAACCATACCAAAGTTGTCGTGCCTCACCCTGTAGTCCGATCCCTATTCAGTCAACAAGAGATGGGGAGAGAAGAGGAAACTGGATAGCACTAGTCTAAGAGTTTTATCTAGATATAAAACCTACTAAACTAGTTAAGGGACAAGAATTATGCAAGTTGGCAGCTGAATTCCAGGATCAAGTAAATGAAGACCTCAGATGGGAGAATGAATTAGCATTATGGTGGGGCGAATCTTCATATGTCTCCCTAGGGAAAGAGTCTTGGTATGAGAACCTGACTTATCTCTTGCATCATGGAACTTGCCCAGAAAACCTAAATCCTAGGGAAAGGAGAGCCCTCAGGTTAATATCAACACAATATCGCCTCATATATTCGGTGCTCTTCCGTGTTAATTATGATGGGGTACTTTTAAGATGTCTTGAACGTGAAGATGCAGACAAAGTGATGAAGGAGCTCCATGATGGTTCTGCAGGTGGAAATTTTGTAGGAAACACCATTGCTCATAAAATACTGAGAGCTGGCTATTATTGGCCTAATCTGTTCAAGGACGCTCACACATATGCTAGAAATTGTAAAACTTGTCAAATAAGCATGGGGAGGGAGAAGGGAGTAGCTGTCCCACTCCAACCGGTGGTTGTTTCCAGGCCATTTGAGCAATGGGGGTTAGATATCATAGGAGAAATTACATGGAGTTATTCAAAACAACATAGATACATACTAACTGCCACAGATTATTTCATGAAATGGGCAAAGGCCATCCCTCTGAATCATGTAAATGAAAAGGTGGTGATCCAATTCATAGAACAACAACTGATCACAAGGTTTGGGGTGCCTTCTATCCTTGTTTTTGATAATGCAACTTACTTTTATTCCACCTTATTAACAAATTTTTCTCTAGACAAAGGAATCATAATCAAATACTCTGCAAACTACTATCCACAGGGGAATGGAGTGGCAGAATCAACCAATAAGAAACTAGTGAGGATATTGAAAAAAATAGTTGCAGACAACCAGAGGAATTGGCATAGTTCGCTTCATAATGCTTTATGGGCTGATAGAGTTACACAAGGAAGCTATAGGGATTTATCCATACTTTCTGTTATACGAACAATAATCCATTCTCCCAAATGGGCTATATCTTCCATCTCTTCAACTTGCTCAGGATTCGAGAGGAAAACCCTCATCATTCATACAACAAAGAATTGATACCCTCCTCATGCTGGAAGAAGAAAGGGAGGAAGAAAAATCAAATTTCATAGCTCATCAGCAGATAGTTAAAAGGTGGTTTGATAAGCATAAGGCTAAAGAGAAGAATTTTGAAGTGGGAGACTTAGTCCTAAAATGGGACAACACAAATGAGCCTAAAGGAAAACATTCTAAGTTTCAGAATCTATGGCTTGGGCCTTTCCATGTGGCCGAGAAGATCGGGGTAGGCACATATCGGCTGAAGAATATGAGGGGCTAACTTGATGCCCTCCTGGTGAATGGTCAAGCCCTAAAACAATATTTCCATTAAAAAAAAAAAAAAAATGAGATTTTTGTTTGTTATTTTCACGATGTTTTTTTTAGGTAGGTTGATTGCGGAATGCATTTTTTGTTTTTTTTCTTGATTTTGTACTTTTTCCCTTTTGAATATTATGTTTAGCAAGACAATGGTTGACCTTAATTCATGCGATATGACGAACTCTGTTCCTGACGCATCGCTCTCATACAACACAAGAAGCGCTAGGGGACCTGCGGTTGTTTTAAGAGGTTCCCTATCTAACCTGCGTAGATGAACAACCTTGGAAAAGTGATCAAGTGTTTGCTTGGTGGTCTGGTAAAACATTAAGGGAAAGATGGTAAGTTGGAAAGGACTACATGTACCTCAGAGACAGAGCTAGCAAAATTTCACCTTAACCATCTCATTTTGCAAAAACATACGTCCTCCTCTCCCACTCGTTCAGGGCATTCTGCCGAAATAAAATCAATTATATCAAATGTGTGCATAGTAGGGGAGGGTATGCAGATAACTCTGTCGGGGATATGGATGCTCGCTGGTAGCGGAGCAAGGTCTGCGACATCGGGGTGACTCCGCTGGGGCTATGGACGCTCGCTGGCAGCAGAGAAACACCGTAGCAAGTGAATAAGGGTAACTAAAGGGCCTAGTGCCAGTGAATGCTTAAATATACTATTTTCAAAGGGGGTGTGAGTCAGGGTTATAGGAAATGAAGGCAGAATAAAGGTTGAAAACCCCACAAACAGGCCCAAATGCACCGACCAGGGAATTTCAAATGCAAGGATAAAAGAGACTCTGATAAAAAACCAGTCAAGTTCTTAATCATATTTTGCATCACCTTCACCTGAGCTGGAGGTAGGAACAAAGATTATTCTTTCACCCAGTAAGTCACCATTTGTTGAGTACTCAACACACCCTAAAAAGCCTCTATCAATTTTTTGCTTTTTGGGTACCACTTGATCTTTTGCACTGTCTGATTCGAATTCATTTTGAGAAATGTTTTGTATTTTCTTATTCTCATGAATCTCATCACCTATTCGGGTTTGTTTTGAACTTATGAAATCCCATGACTTAAAAGGCCTTAACACTTGAATAAATAATCGACAGCCAAAACACTTCACTGACACGCTCAGATTCGACATCAGAAGGAATTCAAAGAAGGAAACAAACCACTCGGGAAACCTAAGTCACCGATCGTCGATCTCCGTCAACATTGGAAAAAGGAAGTATTTGTTTTTCATCAAGTCTTGCATAAGGATATTGCCGATAGCCGATCCCCCTTCGACATCGGTAAAAAATGAGGGGAATAGATGTTAACAAAGAAAGAAAAGAGATCGCCGATAGCCGATGCTCAACGTGCTTATCGGAATCGGGGAAAACCTAAAAGGATCGCAACAAACATTCTGACCGCGCTAAAGGATATTCCCGATCGTTGATACCCGATGCATTTTTGGCATCGGGACTTTTTTGAGGAAGATAATCCGAAGAAAGCACTTGATAGGTTTATCACCGGTCGTCAACCCCAGATACTTTTTCTGCATTGGCAAGCTAAGGTTTATTTTAGAAAGAATAATTTAAGGAAAGTCCTGACTCTGATTAATAAACGCAAATCAGGTCACCGGTCTTTAACGCCACGTGTCTTTACCAGATTGAATAACTGTACGGTCTAGTTTTACCCCAAGTCATTCTTGGTTCCCTGGGTCCGAGTCACACCTTCGAGTCATCTTTTCCACGACAACATTGTACAGTGAAATTGATCGGCATAAGAGATTTTGTAGAAGGACATCAACGAAAACATTCATAACACATCCCCGATCCCAAATCCACCCACTTAGAGAGCGAAATGATGGGACATTTTATCATTAGATATGATCGGATTTTGAGAATTCAAGGAGCTAATTAATACCAAATCCCGCATTAGTTGCTACCTTGTGCGCCAATCAAAACAACCATTTAAAATCACCTATAGACCACATCACCCCCTGCGCCTCCTACATCAACCCATGATGAATTTAAGTTGTAGAGATTCGGCGACAGATTTGTTAAAATTTCACTCATCACCCGAATTGAATGGCTGATGCGACATGGTAAGTTCTTCCCTGTTTAAATTCTCTTGAGCCATTGCAAACGAAATCATTCTGCACATCAGGAAATTCCAGAGCATTCGAAGGAGCAAGATGAGTAATTGGAAGGCTACAAAGATCCCATGAGTATCAAAATAGCCAGGTTTTAGCAAGCTTCACATGTATGTATCCAAGTTTGCAAATTTTACATGGCTACAATTTATATGTTTTTATCTAGTTTTGTTCTTTATACAATCTCTGAAAGTTTATTTTAGTTATAGGAACAATGCCTCCAATAAATCAAACCACCAAATGATCATCGAGGGCACCAAAGATGAAAGAACCAGAGGTAGGTGAAGGCTCGTCTCGAGGGGTTGCAAAACAATTGGAATACACTCTGAGGTTAGAACTAGTCATAAAAGCAGCAATGAACAAGGTTTTCGTCCAGCCTCCGGCCTTTGGAGATACAGAGGTAAGAACAGGGTCCAAGACGACACTCCCACATTGGGGAGAACTCTTTAACAAGATCATCCAGGAGGAATACCCAGAATATGTCCAACATAGTGATACAGATGTAAGAGCACTCGACGATGAGGTGTTCCCGAACATTTGATGGTCGTACCTGCATATGGTGGCAAGCATAACCCCTATTTTCCCCTGTATTGAAGCCCTGAAGTGGCTCATCGACCACACAGACACACATAAATGTTTAATCAACAATGACAATGCTATGTGTCTTAGAGTGTTCCTATCGGTAGAAGTTTAGAAATACTACAAACTTAGAGACCCTGAGGAGCGTCTAAATACATATTTCGTCATGAAGATCTACGAGCTCCATGACACCAGCTGGATGATGGCCTCATGGTGGAGGGAGGAAAATAAGTTCACCAACTAGAGCACTGGATGGTATGGGATGACCAACTTAAGGGAGCCATACACCTATTTGATGGCTCTCATCTGTCGATTATATGGAGATAAGGACTGCTCCATATTTTCAGAGGCATGGATGCCCTTGGCTTATACACAGTGGCAATCTTCGGGAGTGGTTTCAACTGGGGAGTGATAATTTCTAAACAATTGAGTATCTGTATACAACAGGCTCAGACACTGAAGGAAGGAGAGACACCAAATTTCTACATGGATTCATATTTGCTCGATGTCATGTGCACCAAAAACATCTTTGTCAGCATGAATCTAAGCTGGCATGTTGCAGATCTTCTGGTCCATGTCTATTTCAACGTGTTATGGGAGATCAAGTATAAGAAGTCTTACTCCCTCATCTGCATTAAATTCATCACGTGAATTTATTTTATTCTTTTTAAGAAGGAATGCTCAATACTATCAGTTGTGGCCAAGAAAATGATATCCAAGGTAGGCCATTGGTACTTGGACGAGAACGACACCTACATCAAGGTGTTTGGGGCCACTAGAGCACCACATCTCCTACCAGATCATGTACCAGACCGACTTGTAGTAGGAGAAATATGCTATCAAACCATCTTGCAAGGCTACAATGCCACCCTGGTCAAGGACAACAAGCGGGCATTCATACCCTATGGTTTCCATGTAGGTTTCTACTTGGTAAAGGATACCTCTCAAGACAAACAAGAAGGGATGAGCCAACTCGAGTTCATATTCTAGACAGGTTGATTTTGCAAGAATGATCCAAAGGGCCTGGTCTTGCAACATGCTTCACAAGTGTTGTCCTGCTGGCCATACACCCATGACAAATTCGAAGATGAAGTCTTCACAGAAAATGCCCAGGACTGGGACGAGGTGGTAGAAAGGATAGCTGACCCCAAAATGACCAGGTTCAGGGCCATGAGATGGATGAACAAGCGACGGCAATAGAGCAGTTGACTTAAGAGGCCCTCAGAGCCAAGGAAGAAATCAGAGCAGCAGAGGAAACAAAGGTTCCCCTTGTGGCTCTGGTGTAGAATAGGGGATTTCCTATGACACATGATGCACAATTGAGGGGATTTCTCATGATAGAACATGCACAATGAGTAATTGATCAACTATAGGATGAACCAGACCTTGTAGGAATGACAAGGGTCCTTGTCGACAACCTAGATGAAAGCGGGGCAGGTCCAAGTGGCCCTGATATAATACAAATTGATGTAATCACTGGGTTAGATAACCCTGAAGTTATAACGCCATAGGCCAGATCACCAGGGGACGTTTCAGCTCAGCCAAAGATAGCAAGAACATAAGGTAGAGCAAGTGCACCAAAACTCCTCCATGACTTGATAACAATCTATGATGATGAGGAAAGTTTGGAGGTGTCCCTCATGACTCCGATGTAGATCACAGAGGAAAAATAGCCCAAGAAGGCATCTTCCCCAGCTCCCGATGCTCAAATTCAGGGCCTTCCATATAATGACCAGGAGGTCGAAAGTGTTTTAGACATTGAGCTACTCAATGTACCGGAGACCCAAATGGATAGTCAGATGGATGAGCCAGAGTCAGATGAACGAAAGGAATAAGTTCCACAACAGGAAATCAACATATCAACAACCAATTATCAAGTAAGTACTGAGCCTACCCCTGATGCTTCAATTTCAACCGGTACTCAACCTTACGATGAGCAACAACCAGAGGCCGGACCTTCGAAACACACACAAGAGGTTAAAGAACCCAATATTGAACAAATATACACAGTTAGAATCCTGGGAAATATGCTTTCCTGGGGAGATCAACAAATCCTCGAACCTGTGGATGAAGTTGCTGATATACAAGCCATCTCCTATGACTGGAAAAGGAAATATATGATGAAGAGAACCACCAAGAATAGGAGGATTACTCTAGATCGCTCCATATTCATCACCACAGAGGCAAAAATGATTAACACGGAGCATGCCAAGACATTCAAACTTATCGGTGAAGGGTTAACAATCAGAGATGCTACCCTCGACAGAGTGAAAAGGGATGAAGAGGAGCTGGCCGCTGCGCTGAAGGAATTGGAACATCTATGCCATTTGGTGAAATATTACCAGGACACCACATAGGTCGCGGTGTTCCTGAGAAGTGAATTTCAGGAGGCCTACGGTAAATTTATGGATGAGAGGCACCTATTCATTGCAAGGATAGTCGAGCTTCAAGAAGACACCCTCATGGCACTGGTGACATGCAAGGATATGGAAAGGTGGGATGAGAAAGCACACCAAGCCATGGAAAGGATCGACTACATCAACATGGTTCAACAGGGCTGAGATGCCGAAGAGCATGACATACAGGTACTAAGGGAAAGCAACATCGACCACATAAAGAAGTCAGATGAATATTGGGTAAAAATGGATAAAGAACCTCATCGGGAAATTTGAGATAAATGGGCCGAGTGCGAAAAGAGTTGGACCAAGATCAACCGGGCAATGAGAGACATCGACCTCCCTGAACTTGGCACACCCCATGACTTTGTCGACTTGCAGGACATAGTCAAATTACATGCTGAACAAGACTCATCATGGGTTGCGGAGATAGAAAGGGTGGCGAACATGGCGTCAGGTCAAGTGCGGCAGTTCATGGAACACCCAATCAAAGATTGAACCATGTTGTAGTAGTTAAGTGCTAGAATAGTCAAGTATCGGGCATGAGCAGTAGAGATAACAGAAATCCTTTCGGCCCCAATGGAAGACCAAAGATTCCCGTATGCCAACACATGTGAGGATCTCTTCGTCAAATGGTCGGAGTATGAGAAGAGTCATCCAGTAAAGTGACATCATTTGATGACTCTTAGAAGACTGAGAGATGAAAGCATCATGTGGAGAGTTTTGTTTTACTTATCTTTACTTTTAATAGTTATTTTTAGTTAATAATATGTTATAAATAAGAGCATCGACATGTTAGCAAAAGGTCAATGGTTGTTGTAAAGACTCTCATTTTTTTTATTTGTAAATAACTATTTTGGAGCTGCCTTAATTGAGAAGTCATGTTTAGGACCAGAGACAAGTTTGTGTTTTTCATCAAAAGCATGTCTGATTGGATCTGAAGAAGAATTATTTCTAATTTTTATCTCATGAATGGATGCTGTAACGAGTAAGAGCTTATAAATCTGTTGATAAGTTATCTGATTCAATATTTTTTATAGTTCCTATCTTTAATGATTAAAAGTAAATCGTTGTGTTAATATGTGATTGATGATTAGAGTTAAGGAAACTATTTTTCTTGCCATCGTCTATTTGCATGTATGTTTTCTTCTGATAATTGTATCTCAGTCAATGATTGGAACACCAACAGATTAACGTATTAGTACTAGGCTTGTGGTAGAGAATCATTGTTTGCATGCTAGAGTGAAAGGGTTATCCCAAGCTTAGCCTTCTCCAGTAGTTAACCTTTTCCCACTTTGTTACCTAGTTGGTTTATACTGGCTTTTATCTTGTATCGGTCCCACCTATAAGAGAAAATACAAAAAGAAAATGCCCAAACTGAAGGAGGAGTTTTCACAAGAAAACATAAATCCCATCGATTAATAGGCTGGATCGCAAGATTTGGAGAACCATTCCACCATTAAAAGCTGCAGAGTCTAATTGGGCCTCAGTGGCAGGTTTGGTTCCTACTATTGATTTAAAGGGATTTAGGACCCCTCAACAGGTCCATAGATGATTTTTTCTCACTGCGAGCTCTCCAACAACTATGACCATGCCCAAATCCGATCTTTGGATCTAAAGTTATAGCCTCCTGAAGTTTCTAGGCTCCGATTGTCAAAATACAACTTACTTCCACGTGGCATCCATGTGGCACTTGCCCTCTGGATCACCACTCAAGGGTTTCAACTTCACAAGATATTTCTCTATCGTCGTTGGGGACTATGTCCCATGAGATATCATTTTCACAAACTACCCCGTTCCGACGATGATCAATCTGGTGGGTCCACTCCTTGGATCTGACAGCCCTGAGGTTCCAACAATCATCGACTCAGGTTGCGTCAACACCCCCAACTTGCACGATCATTAAAGTTTGTCCCACTACTTGTTTTCTATGGTGAGCAGGTGGGTCCTATGCAGATCCATGCTTGAGATCTCATCTCGCCTCTCCACCGACCAATGGATATCATTCAAACTTAAGCATCCTTTTCATCATCATCTAATTCTCCATACCTTACTCCAGGTACTTACTTGCAAACCTCCGACGAATGGATGGGATCTAACAACATCTAGATCCGATAATATATATTGTTATCGAAGACCTAAGGGTTCCTATCCCTTCCAGGACCCCTCTCAGACCATCGACCCTTTAGTTGGTTCCACTTGTCACCCCCTAGAGGCATGATGGTTTTCGTGCTAACATGCCACATCGCCATGACATCATCATCCCCTTTCCTCACTTAATTGAAACTTACGATAACCTATGACTCAGATCAACTCTCGCCCATGTACTAATCAACAACTCTCATTTCTTTTGAAAGTACTCATCATCGTCGATTCTCTTCTGGGAACAATCACCCAACTTCACCAACCTTCTATACCTTGATGATGATGTGGCAAGTACCAACGATCCAGATCTTGCCGAGGTCACTCTCGACATATCAACGGTCCTAGTCCCATATCAAGATCTTCATCATCATCAGACTTCACAAAAGTCCCAACATTCAATCTCTTTCAATGACAATGGCTTCCCTAACGAAGGGTTGAGATCTACTTGCCCTGCCGAATCGATGGTTGTAAAATATCGCAACTCAACATAGGTTTTTTTTACTGGTTAATGCTTTGATTTTGGTACTTATCCAATTTCAGGGATTCTTTAAGGACTTCCAGGCTTCCAGGAGTTTGGATTCTACTCTAAGACTGCCAAAGACTCCCTAACTTCATCAAGAGGAATATTCTTGCATGTCTTGCAATATTTCTACTTAAACTAGGTGATCTCCCTGGGTCTTAATATCTCTCGACACACACACAAAATTCCCCAACACCAGAGCACTTTCATCATCTCTCGTTTGAAGATTTTTTCCATATCCTGCAAACTTTCCTCTCAAGGATGCAAGGTCCTTAGGGACACAAACTGCCCATACTTATTCATTTTCATAATTTAACAAATCAGTAAAGACCATAAAAAACACTTCCCAATTACTCAAAGGTTCGATTCATTCATTATAAGAATTCACATTTCCCATTTTAATCAAGCAAATACATAATTACAACATTCATGCACAATTAAACATGTTGATTTAAGCACTTATCTGATCATGGAAATGGCCACCACCAATTGATTGAGAGAGGAGGCCTTTCCTCCCAACCTTAGGCTGTACTGTTGAGTTCCTTCCTACATTACACCACCCTCGTGCCAAGCCAATATACCACAAGGGGAATCATTCAACTTGTTTCCAAGCTTAGGATGATCTAGGAAGGTTACTTTCCTTCCCCCACAGTCAACAATAGAAGTTTCCCCCTTCCCACTGAGCTTCAAGGCTTCCACAGATTTATCAGGTAATTTATCAACTGGATTTCTTTTGCACAAGGGAGTCCCTTTTCTGATATACAATTCCTCGGTGAGATCCCCTTACCAGTGTCATTTTTTTTCCAGTAAGTACCAAGCTACAACCCTTTATTTCTCTAGTTTGGATGTGGGTCTTCTTTGTTATAGGGTGATCAACCTTAAATTGAACAAGCTTCCCATTTTCTTCAATGAAATCTCTCCACTTTCTTCTTCTCTTCGATCTACACCAATGAACACCTCCGTTCACCATGCCCTTAGCCCGCGAGCTTGTCACTCACTCACTCTTCCTCATAGTATTCTCTCTTCTATGCACTACGTGCTCTATTCTCCTTTGATACCACTCTAAGCTACTAGTTGTTATCTTCCCTTCTCTATCTCCACCTCGTCTCTTTTTCTCTAGGTGATGTTTTTCACCTTTGGTCTCTTCTTCCACCAATCCCTTGAGATTCCCATGGCTTCCTGCAGACACGACCTGCTTTTGTGGGGTTCGAATTCCTAAAGGGGAAATATGTGGTTTCCTCTATGTCAAGTCGTTCAATCGACCCTTGCCTTCTCCAAGAGACCAAATTGTCAGCAATTATTAACTACCTCAACCACCAATCTTGTTCCTCATAACAATTCACATGGCTCCATATAGGTATGGGTACGTTGGTAGGTATATGTTTATGCCTTGCAAGTACAAGCTAGATTTCTAAGCAAGCTTCCTGTTTCCTTCACTGAAAACATCTCAGCTCCACCTTACCGAACCAATTCATTAATTCCTTCTTCATTAGTTCCCACTTGTGTATCATGGCCAATAATTTCAAGGTTGTTCCCTCCAAGTTAATTTTTTGGTATATTTATTAATTAAAACACAGTCACATGCTTCATAATCACATTATATGAAGTCTTAGCATAATTACAGTCTTGGGGGGAAAAGGGTATTACATTCCCCTCCCCCTTAAAGAAACATCATCCTTGGTGTTTAAAACACCATGTATGTACAATTATACAGAAAACAAAAATGGGTATGACAATCTCATGGAATCTTCTAGCTCCCATGTAGCCTCATATGCTCCAAGTGCTTCCATTGCACCTTGACCTGCACGATTGCTCAATTCTGGAGCATTGCCTCTTTCTTGTCTAGGATTACAGTCCAATCAATAACATGATCGGGATCATGTACATATTTCTTTAATAAAAACACATGGAATACATTATGAGCTCTAATAGTAGGTGGTAAAGTAAGTTTGTTTTCTACTAGTCCTATTCTCTCCAAGACTACAAATGGTCCACATTATCGGGGTGCCAACTTAGCACACATTCCCATTCTCAATGAACTTCTCTTGGGTTTCACTCAGAGATACACATGATCTTTGAAATATCTGTGAGTTCTCTTACTGTGTGCATAGCTCTTTTGTTTGTCTTGAGCTAACTTCAAATTCTACCTTATCTTGATCATTGCCTGTTCCATCTCCTTCAAAAAATATGGTCCAAGTGTGATTATACCCATTGGACTATCCCAACTAATTGGAACTCTACACTTTATTTCATATAGAACCTCGGTCAAGATCATCTTCAATGATTCCCGATAACCATTGTTCTAGGCGAACTTTACCAGGGGCAGATACTCTTCCCACTGCTTGGGATGATGCATGACATGTATCCGTAACATATCCTTTAGCACTTTATTCACTCTTTCGGCCTGACCATTTTTTTGAGGATGGTAGGTCATGATAAACACCAATTGCATTCTCAATCCTGCAAACAATATTTTCGAAAAACTTGAGGCAAACTTAGTATCTCTATCCAAGATTATGGTCTTGGGCAAACCATGCAATCTAGAAATGTCTTTAATAAAAACATTAGCAACACCTATGGATTTGAAAGTAGATTTTATGGGAATGAAGTGAGCTTCCTTGCTCAAATTTTCTACTACAACCATGATTGCATCATGTTACTTGATTTTCATGCGTAGACCGGTAATGAAATACATGGAAATCGTTTTCCATTTCCACTCTGGAATAGGTAGAGGTTGAAATAGACCTGCAGGAAATATGTGTTCAAATTTTAATTGTTGGCACTCTAAACATTTAGCAATGTATTTGAAAATGTCCTACTTCATTCTATGCTAGTAATACCACTTCCTTATTGTTGTTACCATATTTTGATAACTAGGGTGACCTACATAAGATGTCCTATGGAAATCATCCATAACCAGATGTCTCAACTATTTTGAATTATGCACATACATCCTATTATTATACAACAACAGATTATCAACCTCAAGCTGAAATCCTTCATATTTCCTTTCCCTGGGTTCTTGTTGTAACCCTTCTTTCACCCAAGTGATGAACTCATATCCTTGCAAGAGGGTCTTAATCCTATTCTTGATTTTATACTCTCCCACACTAGCTGCTACTAAGTGTATAGCTTGTACAATTCGAATGAGTGCATCTGCCACTTTTTTCTTTTTTCCTTTGATATGTATGATCTCAAAATCAAACTCACTAATCAATGCCATTCATATGTCTTGTCTAGAATTCAACCATGGCTGGTCAAACAAATACTTTAATCCACAGTGGTATGTCATTAAAACAAACCTTCTTCTGTGTGAGTAGTGTCTCCACATCTTCAATGCATGCATAATTACTGCCAACTCTAGATCATGGGTAACATACTTTTGCTCATGCTCATTCAATTTTTCATGACTCATAACAAGTCACTTGACATTCTTTCATAAGAAATCCACCGAGTCCTTCTTTGCAAGAATAAGTACAAACCAATAAATCCTTGTCAGAGTATGCAATCTTCAGAACATGGGCATTAATCAAAACATGCTTTAGCTACTGGAATCTATCTTCACACTCTGGTGACCATACAAATTTCTTCCCCTTTCTTTGTAATGATGTAATGGCATTACCGATATTGGAAAATCCACTTATAAACCTTCTGTAATACCCATCCAATCCCATGAAAGATCTCACTTATGTGACATTTCTAGAGGTATGTCAATCCATGATTGAATTGATATTTTCAGGATCTACTACCACTCATTCTATTGAGATAATGTGACCTAGGTACTGGATTTCCTTTTAAAATAAATCACACTTGTTGAAATTATAATACAACTAGTGTTCTCTCAATACTTTTAACACTATCTTGAGATGTTCTCCATGATCTTCTTTAGTCTTGGAACACACCAAGATGTCATCCACAAATACTAGGAAAAACTTGTCTAAATATTTGATGAGCACATTATTCATCAAACACATGAATGTGGATGGTGCATTTGTAAGCCCAAATGGCACCACTACAAACTCATAGTGCCCATACCTTGTTATAAAGGTTTTCTTGTGGATTTCCTCATCCTTAATCCTAACTTGGTGATATCTAGACCCTAAATCAATCTTCGAAAAGACTGCAGCTCCTTTGATATGATATATTGGGCAAAGGATACTTGTTCTTGATGATCATCTTGTTCAACTACCTGTAGTCAATACACAATCTCAAGGTACCATACTTCTTCTTTACAAACAGGTCTGGTGCTCCCCATGGAGACACACTCGACCCGATGTAACATTTATCCAACATTTCCTTCAGATGTACCTTCAGCTCCACCAACTCTAGTGTCCTCATTTTGTAGAGAAATTTTGATGTTGATACTGCTCCAGGCACAAGATCTATTGAAAAATCAAGATCTCTCCTTGGAGGTATTCTAGGCACCTCTTTTGGAAATGCATCTTTAAACTCCCATAACATGGGGTGATATTCAACCTTCTACTAAGCTAAGCACTTGTATAGCATACAAGGGACACCCTTTTCGACTAAAATTCCTAAGTTGTAACATCGATTTTGCCTTATTGAAACTAGCTTCCGAATGCATTGCAAAAATCTTGCATTGTCTTCTTCATCTTCACATTTAAAATTTTTCTCATAACATTTCAGATTTTCCTTGTGGGCAGCTAACCAATCCATACCCAACAACATGTCCTATGAGCCTAGGGGTAGGATATTCAAGACTACTTGAGTCTGCAGTCCACTCATCTCAAATGGACATGATTCTATAACCTCAACCACTTTTCTCTTAGTTCTTGTGGCTAATTGAAGTAACCATGATTTTGCATGTTTCCTCCTCTATAAGGCACATGCTTCAACAACTCTTGGAGATAAATAACTAATATTAGATCCAGGGTCAATTAAAATAGAAACAGGTTGCTTGGTGATTGTACCTTCTAGCTCCACTACAGAAGCTTGTTGATATACTTGTCGATTCTCCACAACTGCATATATCATTGGTACACTTTGTTGATGGGTCTCGAATCCCTTTAACTCAACAACAAGAACCAAACCCACCACCGAGGCCTAATTAGACTCTACAACGTTTAATGGCAGAATGGTTCTCTAGATCTTACGATCTGGGCAATTAATCGATGGGCTTTACGTTTTCTTGCGAAGGTCTCTCCTTCAGTTCAGACATTCTCTCTTTTTGTATTTTCTCTTAGATGGGACAGACATAAGATGGGAAGCCGGTATAAACCAACTAGGTAACAAAACAAGAACATGTTTAACTATTGGAGAAGAGGTTGAGCTTGGGATAAACCTTTAATCAACATGCAGAGAGTGATTATATACCACATGCCTAGTACTAATACATTAACCATGTGAGTATTCCAATTACCGACTGAGATACAAATTATCAGAAGAAAACATGCATGTGATAAATAATGGCAAATAAAATAATTCACTTAACTTTAGTCATCAATCGCATAATAGCACAACGATATATTTTCATCATTAAAGAAAGAACTATAAAACATTGCATCATATAACTTATCAACAGATTTCATAGCTCTTACTC
>SNQJ01S0159480.1:7360-21854 GCA_010110895.2 Picea sitchensis | reverse complement strand
CCCTCCATTGGAGGAAGAGGGGACCCAAAAGTCTCCCTTTCTCTTTGGTGTTTCCCCACTAATACAACTTATCCATTGGTGACATGCATGTTGTTTATTTTTTTTGTTCTATTTCCCTTATGCACTCTAGTTTAGTTTTTTTTATTGTTATTATATTAGTTCTTTGTTTATTTCTTATGCTTGATGTTTCTAACTCTTGCATTCACTATTGTCTTGTCCATCTAACCCAACTGGACTTGAAAGTGTCCTTATTTTTCTCATTTAGGTGACGGAAGGGATGCAACAGATTGATGACTCCACTAGGGATAGGTATCAATTTCCTCCCCATTTGGGTTGTTTGAGCACTTATTTTTGGTTTACTTAACTTGCAGAAACCATAACCGGCCCATGCCTACCTGCAAAAAGCTAAATTCGGAGTTGAGATGAGAGAATTTCATCCAAAATTTTCTTCCCGACCGTGTAATAGAAAGTGCGTGAGTTTTTTAACCCACAGGCATGTCTTTCGAGCATGTGCACCAAAATCACTTTGTTTCTCAATGAATTCTATGCACCTACATCAAAAAGTCATTTTTTATTTTCTCATTGGCACCAAATGCGCCTCTGTCTACTCTACGACCCACACATCTGTCCAGAAAATCATACATTGTAAGGTTTTTTGTGATCTGTTGAAGGCCCATAGCCTTATTAAGTTTGATTCTATGCAGATTGTAATATGCACCACACTTATATTCCCTCTCCACATGAAGGGTTAGTCAAAACATAGGCACTTAGGGGGGTTAAAATCCATATTTATCCTCTTTTTGCTTTCATTTTTCCACATGGATGACTTGCTTTGATTAAAGATAAGTTGGAATCATTCTATATCACAATTATAACCACTTTCAGTGGGACCAGAAATTGAATGTCAATCTTTGAGTATGCTCTTCTCTCACTCCATAGAGAGATCTTGAGAATCAGAAAAATGATTGAGGGAAAATTTCATCTCCCTTAAAAACAAAATCTTTAGGAGAGGAAAACATCCCCCCTTGGGAATCCTCTTAGTTTCTTTTTCAAACACATCTTAAATTTGTAAGGGCCCATACATGCCCACATGCTACAAAGATAGGATAGTTTTGAAGCTACTTTCTTAGATTACATCACTAGGGAAGTTTAAAGGTTGTTGTAATGGGCCCATACATGCCCACATGTCCACAATCTAGGATAGTTGTTGAAGATTTATTAGATTAAAATCACACTAGGGAGTTAAAGGATCAATAAGGACCCATATGTCCACATGCTAGTTCTCTAGGGACTTTAAAATTCCGCAAGGTTGTACCAATGGAATTTAGTACATTAGGTAATCAAGACTTGTAAGGACCACATGAAGTCCACATGCATCAAGGTGACACCTAACTTATTAAAACTTTTGGCACACTTTCACTTGTTCACACACAAAATCACTACTCACTCACATAGTTTCATTTAGAATTGTGGAGGTTGAAGTAAGTTTTCTCCAAAGGGATCCCAAAACGCCCCACTCTTTTCTTGACGAAACTATCCACTCCCACTTAAATTCAATGAGATTGGTTCACACCCCCAATCTCTCAAACAACCACATCTCATTTTTTTCTAAAAACTCACTAAGTTTTCCTCCATAGGAGGTGCCAAAAGAATTTTTTTAGTCTAGGTAGGATCTCAAGGATAGGCATCCAAATAACCTCCTGTTATCTAGTTCTCACATATTCAAACAGTAGAAGTTGTCAAATAGGTAACTTTAAAATCCTCCAAGTCAAGTGTTCCTAACACCATAAAGCAGGGAGATAATCATGAAGGGTTGAAGGCCAAGGTCTGGTTGTTCTGTGCATCCCCCCTTGAGGCACCCACCTCTTGGATGGGATCTATCCCATGACCCATTTATTAGGCCACAAATCTAAATGCCGCACGTTGACCAAGGTACCTAGTGACCAAATTTTAGGACATCTACCCAGGTGAAAATTATAGGCTACAATTGCACCTTGATTAGATTTTGTGTGGCTACTGGGAAATATTGCCAGCTCTTTTGGGATATGCCCCTTCTACCCCTCATTATAACTGATTGTTTCATCCTTCACTAGTTCCTCTTCCAGTGGCTTCAGACCCCACTGTTGAGTGCTATTGGAAGGTCCAGTGCTATTTTGAGAGGAAGGATGTTACGTCTTTTTAGGACACGAGCATTTGTTTTATTTGTTCTCCCACGTGGATAAAATATACCTACCCACATGTATTCTTCTTTATTAATTGATTTATGTATGATTCTCTTGTGATTACATGCGATTGTGAGATATATTGTGAAGGTCCAAAAATCATAACAAAGACTCTTGTTCATTTATTTATCTCATCACCATTTTCACACATCCACTTTGCTATTCAGACGTCATAGGGGACCCACAGAATCCCCATTGTTCCAGACACTTGCTAAATATCCCTCCCATTCTAGGGGGAGTTCCTAGTCTTGCCAGCTCATCGGCTCCACCTTCTCACACCCCTATGAGTGCTACCATCTTGGGATCTTCTTTGCTTGGTTCCACTTTACTTGGGTCTACTTCCCAAGGTCAACCGTCCACTCGCTTTCCTTTACAAGGAAGTGGGGGGGACACTTCTTCTTCAGGTACCCAAAACACTCACACCATGGCTGGAGCTAATCCTCCACCACCACCCCAGATGCCATACTTGGCTTCCCTCTACATACCAGATCTAACTAAACTCACCAATGATCCTATATTACATGACCCCACATGGCCTGCAATGCCTACCAAACTCCCTTCAGAAATCCCCAAGTTTGAAGGAAAAGAGGGAGACGACCCAACCAACCATATCATGAACTTCCACTTATGGTGCTCTTCAAACAACATCATGGATGACTCCATTCGATTGAGGTTTTTTCAACGCACGCTCACTGGTCCATCAGCCAAGTGGTATGTAGATTAAAAATATGGGTCCCATGTGACCTTTGAATCTTTTGCCAAAGCATTTTTTACCTTCTTTCAACTACCAATCTATCATGACAATGGTGTCGAACTACTCTTATAGTTTAAACAAACCTCCACTACACACATCGCTGACCACATTCACGAATGACATTGGCGATGTATTTTATGCAAAGTTGAAGCCACCAAGCAACACTGCCTCAATTGGTTTCTCAAATCAATTGTTTCCTTCCTTGCCAAGGATGTGTCCGCCACCTTCCCCCACTCTGAAGAAGAAGCCATCGACAAGGCTCAATAGTTAGAACTCATTTATTCACAGTCGGGATACTTATATATGGTACTACCTGACGCCCCAAGACCTGTACCCTTTGGCCAGGACAAACCTGGGATGTCTCACTCAATGGATGGATTGATTGGTACCCACTACACACCACAATCCACACCTCCAACAACCACCTATGTATGGAACACCTCAATATCCTCTGGTATATGGAGGACCTCTTTATTATCCTCGTCCCCCTAATCAACAACCATACCCTATTACCCTTCCTCCACCCATCAGTGGACCACAACCGACACCCACAATACGCCTAGTTGTCCAACCAAGTTCTAGTACCCCCTCTACCTCAACTTACACCCTAAGAACTAGTGAAAATGCTACGCCTCCCTATATACCCTACGTACCATTGCCACCAAATAATCCATACTTTCCATTTCCTGTCCCTCCACAGCCCATGCCTCCACCACAAGGACACCCACATGCTGGGGTTAACTTTGTTCAACCCTCTCCCATTCAAAAATATCAAAATTTTGAACAAATGAATATGGAAAATCTGACCTATCAATCAAACAATTCCAAAAAGAAAGGAAAAAACTGAAACAATAATAATCCAAGACTAGGAGGGAACTAGAACCACCCCAACAGAACCAACCTCTCAGGGGAAACCAGAATCAGGGGAACCAAAACCTCCAAGGGGGAAATAACAACAAACACCAAGGGAAGAATAACATCAGTCAGAGTATGGCCATTATAATCACCATTTCCCTCAAATCGCTGACTTTAAATGGATGAAAGAATCCAGAAATGGACTATGTCCCCCAACACCGCATGTCCCGCCGTAGGCCCCTCAACAATATGTGAAACAATCACCCTTAGTCATGTTGAAAAACCTCATTCGAAACCAAGGGGTGATGAACACCCAATAGGAACGACATCCTTCCCCACCACAAATGGGATAGTATCCAAATCTTGACACTCCTACTGATCGCACTATCCTCTTCACTAGCGAGGAAGAAGTTCTTCTACAAACACACAACCATCAATACAGTGCAACCCCTGACTCCGTTCCCACTGCCTCAGAAGTAGTCTCAGTCACAACTTGACCACCTTTGATGATTCCTTTCCCTAATACTAAAACACCCCTTCGTATTCCTCATATCCCATTACGTTGAAATGTCAACAACCCTCAGGCTAGGGAGGCTCACAATTATAGTCTGGTTGATGACTTGGCATAGTCTCTTGCCGCCATGTTAGTTTTAGAAGTCCTTCAAACCTTTCCTACTCAACTAAATTCATTACTCGATGCCCTTGGGGTAGTCAACCCTGCTGATACTCGACTCATCACATTTGATCTTGATAGTGGGGAACCTCGTCTCCCCTCTTTGGTCGCTTTCCAAATACCGGCTAAAATCTGGAACATTATAGTTCATCACTGCATCATTGATGAAGGTGCATCGACATGCATCATGTCCAAAACCATATGACATAAACTTGGATCTCTCGATCTTATACCATCCACCATCAATATCAGATCTTATGATGGACACCCATCCTTTCCTGAAGGGCTCTTTCAAAATGTCCCCATTGAACTAGGGGGCAAGACTATCCTCATTGACATTGAAGTTATCGACGCTCCGCTCGATTAAAACATCTTGTTTGGACCTAGATACATGTACGTGATGAAGGCTATGGCCTCTACTTTTTTTTTCACAATGATGTTCCCCCATAATGGGAAGATCGTCATTATCAACCAAGTGTCACATTATGAGCCCAAGCTTCCTCCAACATCGATAATATCTTACCCTTTGTCCACACTAATCTCGATGCCTACCCACTCATCGATATGGGTCCTAGAATTTTCAAAGACAAATCCTTACTAGGGACATACCATGGAGCACCACCGCTCATACATCCCTCAACACAAGTATGTGTCATCTCATCCCAAGGAACAAAAACTAGAGATACCCTTCCTCCCACAGAAGGTTCCTTACTATATGATGTCCCACTCATCGCAGAGATCATTCCTCAGGCATCCCTTGAGAACTCTTCAGCTCCCCCTATTCTATATTTCACCCTCCCCTAAGGCCACATCCAATTTTGGGAGAAAATCCCCCAATCCATAACTCAAATCCCCTTATTTTACCCCCCACCAGGCATACACGCTTTCCAGGTAGCCGTAAATCTTACCCTTCCCAATATGGTGTTGGAAATTCTAGTATGGTATCTACATCCACCCGCGATGGTCCCTCAACCATCCCTCCCTCCCCAAATAGAAGGAATCCCGATGCAGATTCCAATACTTACTCCAACCACACCACCCTCACCCCCACTCGCTAGCGCCACTATTTTAGCTGGGGGGAAAAGGAAGAAGAAAGAGCCCACTTCTCCACTCCCCCCATGAGTTCAGCCTCCTTGCGCACAATGTGAGAAATACAGACACCCCACCAATAAATTCTCGTATCTTCCTGAGCTACGCAATTTAATTCAACTCCCTCTGGCAACGACACCACTCGTCACTTCCTTGAGTAATACCACTGCATCCCCTAATATAGGTAGCAAAGGACTACGAACTAAATTCACATTTTCCATCTATTCAGAGTATGTCCATTACACTCACCATTTCCTAGCATTACCTCAATTTCGATAGACATTAATAATAGTCCGCCAGAGCTTTCATCAAGAACCCCTTTCATCCACATCATCTCAATCTCATGCCACTGACATCCACTATGTCGCAACCTCCATCAATGAACGTATGTGATTTCCTTTCTCTTTATGTGAATCACTTGATCATTTCACATATCAATGTCCTATGATCATTGAATACAGGCATCACCAAATGGTCCTTATTCATAATCCTACACCCCCCCACTACCGACAGAACCAATGATTACCCCTACTTCATCACCTGATATGGTTTATATCTTTTCTCCTGAGCCTAAGGCACTTCCCATTCCTCCATGGTTCATAGATAGTCTCTAGGAGGATTTGCTCCCAAATCCCTCCAATTCTCCAATTCATTTCCCCATGGAAATTTCATGCCCGACTACCATTTTCAACCCCTCAATATTTGGTTTATGTCAAGTGAACCCTCACAACCCCGTTGTGTCATTCCCTCTACCTCTTCACCATAATATAATCACACGGTGATAGTCACCAATGTTACTCCATTGGATCCCTTATATTTTCGACAATTCCACTGCGACGAAGACATCCTCGAGGAATTAACTACCCTTGATTTCCCATGGGATTCGCTCCATCACAGAGTACTCTTTATTTCACAAGAATCCTTTACACTTCCCCAAAAAAAACCCATATATGCAATCGAAACCAAATATTTTCCCCCCTAAGGGAATATAGATTGGTTCAATAATCCTATCCTTGCCCCTGACGATTTTGAAGAAGGAAACATGGCCAACATTTCCCCCACCGTCAAAATTGATATTTCCATCAAACCTAGAATCATAGAGGAAATCATCATCGACGTTGCATGCTCTCTGGAAGAAATCATAGCTTACAAAGCTCTCTTCCAGGAATACCAGGACATTTTTGCCTAGTCATACATAGAAATGCCTGGCCTTGATCCCTCTATTGTCGAACATCGCATAGACACATAGCCTGATATTACCCTTGTACGACAAAAGAAATGTCCATTACACCCATCCAAAGCGATAGCCATCAAAGCCGAGATTGACAAATTACGTGTTGGAGGGTTCATATACCCCATCGCATATATGTCATGGGTCTCCAACCCCACCCTTGTTAACAAAAAATAGGGTACTATCCATGTCTATACAGACTTCCGCGATCTCAATCAGGCCTGTACCAAAGACAATTTTCCAACACCCTTTATCGACCAAATTATAGATGATTACACCGACCATGAGGCTTTGTCCTTCATGGATGGTTTCTCTAGCTACAACCAAATTCAGATTCACCCAGCCAATCAATACAAAACCTCATTCACTACCCCTTGGGGTACTTTTTCATATCGTGTCATGCCTTTTGGCCTTAAGAATGCTAGTGCCACTTTCCAACATACCATGACATACATTTTTCATGATCTGGCTCAAATCATCCTCACCTACTTGGACGATCTCACCGCTCGATCCAATAAACACACTCAACATCTCGATGACTTATGCACTGTCTTTCACAAGTGTTGTCAGTACAATATCTACTTGAACCCTCTCAAGTGCGTATTATGCATCACCGTTGGACGCCTCCTTGGGTTCATCATCTCCCAACATGACATCATAGTAGAGCCCCTCAAGGTCCAAACCATCAGATAAATTCCCCCCCCTCGAAATTTACGCCAACTGCAAATCTTACAAGGCAAAGCTAACTTTTTACGTTGCTTTGTCTCAGATTATGCCACTCATGCACACGGTTTCCTTCACCTCTTATGGAACAATATCCCATTCCAATGGGATGAACATGCCCAAACCACTTTCGATGATCTTAAAGTGGCCCTCTCCAATGCCCCATTGATTAGCCCACCCGAATATGACTGCGACTATATCCTCTACTTATCGTCGTCAGCGATCTCAGTAGCAGGAGTTCTCATCCAATTAGGGGATTATGACTGTTGTTCCAGAGTCTGTACTTCAGGCTTAGAAGTACAGTTTCTAGGCATCCAAAAGTGGGTAAAGGGTGGAGAAGAGAGAAATGTCAGCCTTCGGCAAGGGAAACTAGGGATGATTTCTATTTTGGCGTTGTCTAGCTTCCAACTGTTCCTGGATGTTTATATCTCGTTCATTCACTGCCCATGAACGTTCGAGTTCAACCTGGGTAGTGGCTATTTTAAGAATAGTATCGAAAAGGTTTAAGGCAATGTGTGTTTGATTTGATAATACAGGTTCGATATTGGGCAGTGTTGGTACATGGATAGTCATGGAGGAACAGTAAAATAATAAAACCTCAGGAGGAATTTGAGTGTTGTCTCAACTCGGTCGTATAAAAGAGAGTTTACGGTTTCAGGAATGAAAAAGGAATGCAAATCAAAGGCTCTTTTTCGTAACTGTGTTATATTTTAATAAAATGTATGAGGTGGGAGAAAACATTTAGCTATCTATCGAGTAAGGCTCCTATCAAGGGAGAATATCACGTATAAACATAAGAAGAAAAATGTGAAGAAATAACCCAATGAAGCATAAAATATATGTAGAATTATGAAAGTGTTGACTGGTCTTATACCTGCTGATAGCTAGTACAGAGGAAAAACAATAAACAATATAGAAAACCAAAATTCATTCACTATAGTAGAGCTTGTACTAAATTATAGAGAAGCATTCATCAGATATGAATCTGAAATGAAACGGAATATGAGATACAAGAAAACAAACTCATAACACAGTCGTGACGAAATTGAGAATCTCTGGATTTGCTTTGTATTAACTCTCAAAATGTAAAACCTCTGTTACAATCGACACAAAAAGGTCCAGCCCTTTTTTCTTTCTTTCTATGGTATATTTATACAGTTTTACAATAAGATGCAATCTCAATCGTTGCAAAATTTTCAGTTATGATAGGGAGGAGAGAAATCGCTCCATTTCTTCTTCTCTATCTTTATTTGGTGCCAGAAGCTTGTCCTCGTGCATTCTCGGTGTAGGTGACACATTTTTCAACCAGTCGAGATATCAGCCTTGACGGTTCTGCTTGACAATTGGCTTCAAAAGAGTAACAATATCAGGCTAATTGTGGTAACCTTTCTTCCATTTGTTTGTTTATGATGTCTATGGTGCACAATTGCACACTTGGTTTAATCATACATTTATCTATTTGGACTATGTCTGCCATAGTCACTTGTTATATCTCTGCCGAATCTCTTTCCTCTTTTTCCTTTAAATCAAGTGAGATTTTCACCATATTCATTTGAATCAATGTATCGACATTACCTTCGCTAACAATTCCTAGTAGATTACCATCTATATAACTAAAAGCCTCTTCTAAGGATTTCGTTACCCTCTTGGCTTGCAGCTTACCTTCTGAGATGCTGTGCTCCCATTCCTTTAATAGAATATTTCCTCTGGTCTGCTCCGAAATGGGAAACCTGGGAATACTTCCAAATTCCTAGTTGTTTGTAGCTATCACGGCCTCTTGAAAAGTGACTCGTGCTGCTCCAGCTTCTCTTTCTCTAACAGATAAATTTTCCAAAACTTGATTAACCAGTAGGCAGTTGTCTCGAATCACCTCTACCTTGGCAAGTAAATTTCACTGGGCCGCAGAAACTCTGCTCCGAATCTCCATCGCCTGGGACTGGAACAACCCGATATTTATCACTTTACTTTTGGTGATTTCCACTCTAGCCTGTAGTTGTTCGATCAAATCTTTTTTCTGGCCCGCTTGTATCTGACCATTCCGAACCACTAGCTTTGCTTGTTCGAGCTTAGTCTTGAGCAGCTCTATCTCACTTTTATCAACCAACCTTGCTTGATCTATTCCTACACTCACCTGGTCTTTGGCAGCCTCCGCTGTTGTGTCTAGTCTGGCTTCTAGGGTTTTGATGAGGCGTTTTTTTCGTTTCAGCTGGTTTTTCAAAACCTCGACTGAAAATTGGTTCGCTATGGCATATGCCCATAATGTCCCAACTATTTCTGTTGTGAACTGTTCATTCTTCTTGTCCTTCCCACCAGTCAATACTTTGTATTTCTTGGCTGTCGATTCCCCTTCCTGATAGAATTATCTCTTTACTATTTCCTTTCTCTTCTTATCAAAGAAGAACTCATTTGGAAGGATCTCTTCCACCCTAATAGGCCTCAATTCTTCATTTAAGATCCACCCTATGTCAATGTTTCCCTGAGTTGACTGCAAGGGAGTAACGGATGCGATAGGATCTCTGATTTTCTTCGCTGATTGTCCCAAAGTAGTAACCGGAGTCTGCTTCTTCAACGGGTCGGGAGTCTTTATCTCTGCTTTCAGACTCTTAGTTTTCTCTTCCCCATCCTAGTGTTTTTCTTGACCGGGAGTCGCATCTTTGGAGCCTTCGACATCTTTTTTTTTCACCTCCATTGCACTCGGATTCTCACCTCGTAATATTGCAGGAAGACAACTGTGTTGATGTTCTTGGAATTTCAGAACATTGGCCCTCTCTTTAGGTGCCAAGGTTTGTATCTGAGCTAAAATCTCGACATAAGATCTTGCGCCTCAGAAAATGTCATCCGAGGGAAAATTTTCATGTTCAAATCTCTTGAGTCTGCAATTGGCCAAATGATTACTCATGACCCTTTGCGAATCGTGCTTCTTGAATTCAATAAGGACCAATTTTAGGTCTTCCAGGGATACTACCTCAACTTTATCATGCCCGAAATCTAACAAAGAATATGAATTTAAACGAATAGGAAAAGGTGGCCATACCTTCTTTGAGTATCCCTTAAGCTCCTTGCTTATGCCACCGATTACTGTTTGTCTAGCAACTTCACGACAACCCAGCTTGTTGGGGATGAATAATGGCAATGCATGCAGGGGAAAATAAGCCCCAAAAACTATGAGATATGAGAATTTGGCTTCTACATACCAGTCAGCTATACTACTCAAATTCATCCCTATACTTTCCGAGATCTTGGGTGGCGGGTGGCCAAAAATAGTGACATGCAACAGTACCATCACCCAGTTGAAGCTTTCATATACGAAATCTGCCACTTTGTTTTCCCACAATTTCAAATGATATACGTGGATGGGCTCGGCCTATACTGGAGTCCAACTCTAGCTCATTAAGGGAAATGGTGTTAGAAAGCACACAATGTCCATAATGTATGCAGACATAAAAAATGAAGAAATCTTTCCGCTCTCTTTCTGTGCCCGATACTCTGTAACCCAACTTTTCAAGCTATCAGACATCATTTTCACCCAATCAAAGGAATATCCTTCAGTGACTTGATGTATTAGAGGCACCCATTGAAGAAATAAATGTGAGGTGTCCTCTCTCCCGTATAATCTGCATGTCATCATAGCTACATACTTGAACTGTGGTTCCAAGGAAGATATTGAATATATACCATTATTGTCTGCCCTGAACTTCACAGGGTGCGAAACCCAATCTCTTATCAAGCTATACATAGTCTTGTCATACTGCACACATTCCTTGTGTTTGAACTTCTCCAAGAATTCGGCATCATATGTGAGGTCGGACGCTGTGGGGAACTTGTACATAGCTTGCAGATGTTCAAGTCTAAAAGTCCCGATGGTGACCTTCTACTCATTGATGATGGTTCTGGTTGGTAGGTCCACATGGTCTAATGCCCATCGAACCATATCATAGTAAGGGAGGGGTCGTGGCCTAGCCGCTACTTTATGCATTCCCAATTGAATGACAATATTATATTTGGTGGTTATGTCGTCTTTTTCATTGTCGCTGGAATCATCAGAGTAATCCACTAATTCGGCCTGCAGAACATCAAAAATGAACGACTAGTTCGAGACAGAGTCTACACTTCGAGGTGAAGTATCAACGACATTGTCTGAACCTTGTCCTGAAACCTCAACGCTGGCTTTAGATGCTTTTTGTGGGGCCATGATGGGAGATCCTTCTTTAGCTCTTCTGTGATAAAAATATGTATACATACAGAAGTCAGCTCGCTGAGAAAGTGTGCTCTGTGTAATATAGGAATGAATTTTTTATAACGAATAACAGCTCTATATATTCGAAAACTCGGTACTTTTTAAGAACAGATCGGTCAAATCACGTTTAAAAATAAATTTAGCAATAAAATCCCAATCTTTATTTGTCGATTCACCTTATTTCTAATTAATGCCATAAATTTTGGTGGTTCGAAATGTCAGTTGGTGTAAGGAAGAATTAAGACTGCCTCATAAATTGTGCATGCATCAAATCACGAAAGATATTGGTTTAGTTTAATTACTCTGGTTTTACCAAAGTTAATTAATCTTTCGGTACTCGTAGTATCGAGAATTTTTTCTTTAATCGTTTGAACCTCTAACACCTGAAATTGCGATGATTGACTTTGATTAATAAAAAAGTGATTGTGATTAGGTGCTTAATTAATTATGTAATTATTTATATCTCCATATCGCGACTCGAAGATTCGAAGGTACAACTTCCGAGAAGTTTACATGCCGAGTCGCGAAACCGCGAGATTGCGATGATATGTTTTAATTAAAAGGGAGGATAAAATTGGATTAAGTGTTTAATTAATTATGTTCATATATTTATCGTGACTTCGCGACTCGAGGCTTAGACAATGTATCTTTTTAAAAGAGAACACGCCAAGTTGCGAATTTCCGACAACACTTAACCATGGCTAAGCTTTTACCTCTAACCTTAACACAGGTTACTAAAACAAGAAATTCGTGATTTAGACTATCGGGGTTACGACAATAAAAATTTTGGATTTAGTGAACTCCGAGACATGAAAACCCGATGATGTTTAATCATGATTTAGGAAAATTTTACTCTCGTTACTACCCTAGGTAAAATTTTAAAGCGATTTCGTCGTTTCATTGCTCAGGACTTTTGAACTAGGTGATCTATAACATCCAACATATGAAATCCTGAGGTAGAACAAAGGGGGAAAATTTTGACAAAAATTAGAAATCACCTCGAGAGTACAATAACTATTGTCGCTCGCGTGATAAGACTTCAGAGAGCTTGAAACCACAGATGGAAGATACGAAAACCATCTTTTGATTTCAAGCATTAAGACATGACATTCAAGATGGGCTAGAAAAAATAAAGGCGGCTCCAACATAGGCTCCAACTAGGGATCCCGTTTTCTTGTAAGACGGGAAGAACAGTAGACCACATGCCGATATTGGGTAAATGGAGTCAATAGCTTCAATCAGGCGAAAAGGTGCCTGAGAACAGGGTATCGAACGGGAAAGAGACTTTGATTTTTACCTTGAAAGTCTTTTCAAACTCAGATACTCTTTTTAAACTTAGTCGTAGTCCCTTTCACGACTTTTCCCTTTCCCATTACTAAATTCAGGTCTGCCTTAAGACAATCAAAACAGTTCTAGGAGACCCAACAAATCTTGTGGCTATCAACTTGCATCAAAAGAAGAAGATTATATGTTTTTAATTAGGAAGCCCCATCTGAACTTGGGATGTAGATCATTTTTTAAAAAAGAATTGGTTACCAGAGTAGAGTGATATTTATGTATAACAACCTTACATATATCTCAGATATTGCTTCACTGCCAGCGAGCCTGTTCAGTACCCCGGTGAAGTTATCTGGCCCCTTTAACTAAATTTCCTTTCACCACTTCGGAATATATTTGTGCATTTAAATGCTGAGACGAGGGCAATCATTTATGAATTTCCTTTCATCATCTCTTGGACTAGATGGGGGCAATCATTTCTGAATTTCCTTTCACCACCTGTCTTATAATTTGATTTTTTTAAAGCACAAAGATGGGGGAAATTAGTTTGTATCAGGGCTGATATCTGTGTAATATTTTGCATTATAGGTCTGTCAACTTACTTTGATTACTCGGTACCAATCTTCCCTTGACCTTCACAACACCTTTGTCCTCAGGAAAAAAAAAGGGGAAAATAACTTTCTTAGGGCATTCTATTTGAGAAAGCCTCAATCCTTCGAAATTGTTGAAAAACCTAGGAAAGTTAGGATCACTTTAAGCGTCCCTTTGTTTAGTAGGGGACCGAGGAGTTGTGAATACCCGCTTTCTTTCCACAATCTGCTTTGAAGTTCACGAGGTTGAAACAAAATCTCTTTTCCCTTTGTATGCGAAATGGAAAGATGCTGACTTTTTAAAAGGTAAACCTGAAGACAGAAAAGGGTGACAGGTAGTGACTCACGGTATGAAAAACAGAAGTCAAAAATTCAAAACTGACCCTTGTAAATCTTTTTCGGGGGCGCTTTACTTTGACTGACTGCTTTAATTTGAGTGAATCATTTAATTTTTTTTATTCTTTCGTAAACAATTAGACAAGGAAACAACTTTGTTATTTATTAGTTCAGACGATGTTGCTGTCTGAATGAGGTTACCTTGGTTTTCTTTAATAGTCCTTTAGAACATGTCTTTTAGGAAATCTCATCTTTACCTTGTCATTTCATTTTCTTTTCACAATATCAAAAATCTTGGGTATCACCTGTTTAAGCCAATTTATTTCTGACACCAACTTTCGGTTTATTTCTCCTATTGTTTTGAGTGCAGCTGGAATGGAAAATAAAAAAGTTATTGGGGCTATCCGAAAGGTATCAAAAGTTCATGAAAGAAAAAAGAAAATCAAAAGCAATGCATAAATGAAATATATATATATATGTGTGTGTGTGTGTGTGTGTGTGTGTGT
>SNQJ01S0159479.1:0-17955 GCA_010110895.2 Picea sitchensis | reverse complement strand
TCATGGCATCGTGGATCCTCTCGAACTAGGTAATCGTTAACCTACAGTTCGAGCTACGGTGGGAGTGCTAGTAGGCTGTGGCAGGGCTGTTGTCCACACCTCTCCCTCAACCACTCTGGAACTCGTGTGTGGCCCCTTTAATCCATATGTGAGTCTGGTCAGCAAGATATCGTCATCCTGCATCATCAACCATCATGTCAAAACATGTCAACAACATATCATCAATCAATAAATATCATGGTAAATAAAACAACTTGAATAACACACTCCCTGACTCAATCCGGAGTCCAAGGGTCCCATCAATGCCCCTGCATCCTCCAGGTCAAAAACCATGCACACTCAAATAAACTGAGTCAATAGCACCTGTCTACATCAAGTAGTAAAACATCATGTCATCTATCAGAATGCACCATACTCATGCATAAATGTATTACTATCAGAAAAGTCCAGATCACTTGTGAGCAAGTGTCCTCAAAGAATAAGTTTTGTAAGTGTGCCAGAGCGAGATGTTACAGGTTCCACCAATGCCTCTGCATCCTCAAGGTCCGAAACCCTGCACACTTAATGAAACTGAGTCAATAGCACCTGTCTACATCAAGTAGTAAAACATCATGTCGTCCATCAGAACGCATCATAATCAAGCATAAATGTATTAATATCAGAAAAGTCCAGATCACTTGCGAGCAAGTGTCCTCAAAGAATAAGTTTTGTAAGTGCGCCAGAGCGGGATGTTATAATGTATTAATTTAAATGTTTCATTTTATGTTTACTGTGTACTTTCGAAGACATGAAAAATACATGATTCTATTGTCAAATAATGTTTTGTATATTCTCATTTTTACAATGCATTTTAAATTAAGCATCAAAGTCATAAATACTTTTCTGCTATGTATTAATTTAAATGTTTGATTTTATGTTCACTGTGTATTGTCAATAGGTGGAAAGAAAAATTTAACTAGTAATGAAATAAAGTTTTGTGTATTCTCTTTTTTACAATGCATTTTAAATTAAGCATCAATCTCTTAAATATTTTTTTGCTATGTATTAATTTAAATGTTTTATTTTATGTTCACTATATACTATCAAAAAATGATTCTATTGTCAAAAAGTGGCAAAGTTAACTAGTAATAAATTGTTCAAAATGATGTGACAAATTGGCAAAAGTGACAATGTTAGCGATAAAATAAAATGCTCAAAATGATGTGACAAAAAAATAAATCCTTAAAATGGAAGAGATGATAAACTCTTCTTTAATTTTAGCATGTAGTCATTAAAAAAATGTTAAAGCTATAAGAGATATTCACCTAAAGTTTTATATACCCTTGCACCTAATGCAATATTACTAAAATAAAATAGAAAAACATATTATTGAAAACTGTAAGGGTCAATCGAAATAGTGTTAAACAATTTTTCATTATTTATATCACTATACCACTATCTTACTACTTCAAGTCAATATACTTGGAATATAATTCACCAAATAGTTTGAGTGTTATACTTCTTCAACATTAATAATTTCTTCAAGTCAATATACTTGGAATAAAATTCACCAAATAGTTTGAGTGTTATACTTCTTCAACATTAATAATTGCTTCAAGTCAATATACTCGGAATAAAATTCACCAAATAGTTTGAGTGTTATACTTCTTCAACATTAATAATTGGTTTTACTAGATGACATTAAATTTGTGTATAAACTTTTATTTTACTCTACATGAAATTAAATTTCTGTATAAATTAATATGGTAAATATAAAATTCATGTTTTTTTTTAAAAGTAATATTGTAAATATAAAATTCGTGTTTTCACTTTGGAAGTCATGGTGAAAACTAAAGAAGAAGGTTATATATCTTCATACACCTTAACAATCAAATGGTTAAGGGATAATCACTTCTCCTATAAACAACAAAATCTCCTACACAAATATCATGACCTTAAAAATAAGTTATTATGATATAAAATAATAAAAATCAAATCTCCTACACAAATATCATGACCTTAAAAATAAATTATTATCATATAAACTAATTGTGACACTTAAAATATTTATAAAGCATTACATCTATATTAAAAAATTTGTTAAATTAAATATAAATTAACATTGTGAATAATTAAATATATAATAATTGTGAAACATTAAATGTTTATATCAAAAAACAATTCAATTAAAAAAAACACTTTAAAATTTATTTATTTGTAATTAGATGTAGAGGTTAAATTTGATATTGAATCCTTCATATATATTAGAAGATGTTACATTAATGGTTCTATCAATGTAATTGGGTATAATAAAGAAGCCATGTTAATGCACATAATTGATAAATGGTTAGTTCCATTTAGAAGTTATAAGTGAGTATCTTGGTGATCCATCACTAGAATTTGCTAGAATCTCGCAAATCCAACCATGCGTAAGATGTGAAGGAACTTATCTTTAAATAGAGAGTTTCTAGATCAACCTTTTACAATATATGGGAATGGGTTCAAACATTCTAAATCAAGCAAACCCCATCAACGGGGACAGATCCATAATACATATATGGGAATGAGTTCAAACATTCTAAAGCAAGTAAACCCCATCGAATGAACTTCATTAAAATATATTTTACTTGTCTTAACATGTGCATCATTTCCAATCACAATATGGAATGAGAATTTGATATCATAAAGATGCCCTAATATTATGCTTTCTTTAAAAATGATTAGTCTCATCCAAATTTTAGAAGGGGGCATGCTTAGAAGGATATATGATGATGGGTCTATTAGTCGGATCATGTACTTAAAGATGTCTCGTAAATATGCCTAGTAGTGAGCATGCCTAAGTTAGGATTAGTTTCATCCCTTGTGCCTTAGGATACCTCACTTCTTGACTTGAAAAAATAACTTGTATTATATAAAATGCATGTCCCTAAAAGACTAAGTTCTCCTCTATCCTATATTAAAGTTAGGGTGCACCCCAAGCAATTCTTGGTTCTTTCACTCTTATACAAATTTAGGTTATAACATACTTGGGCATAAATTTCCAAGTGGTTCCCTCATTCATATCCTAATTGGAGTGGAATTCCCCAAGAACATACTTTTGGGTATTAATGGAGGTGTCATAATTTGTAAGTACTTCTCTTACTCTTATTCAAATAGGGTGCACCACAAGTGGTTCCCTTGTTATTATATTAATTCTTGTTTAAATCCCAAGAACATAATTTTACCACTAACTAATATGCAAATTCATTAAGTTGTTGTCTCACTCCTATATATGCAAATTAAGGTGTTGAGTCTCCATTTTGACACTTCTAATGCCCTATATTACCTTCTATCTGAGCCTATTTTACCTATTCCATGTGCATCTAATTGATTGCTTCCTCCATAATACACTCGATGACCTTGTTCACGTGCATAAGAGGTAACTTATGATTAAATCATGATTTGTTTAGTTTTATTGAGTTAATTCGATTAAATGTTTGATTATGTATGATCTTAATCACTTTGAATCTTAAAGAAGCATGATCCGGTACCTAGTCTATTTCGATACCAAGGCTCCACCTATTCCGCTACCAGCCTGTGCTAATCTGGTACTAGAAATAATTCAAAATTTTGGAAACCTTATAGAGGAAAATCGGGTACATGGGTTTTTTCCAGAATGGTGTTTTCATGAGGATGAGTGAGTCAGAATTCACCCAGCGTGCACGTGTGGACCTCCAACTCAGGGGGAATGATTCTGCCAAAATTATCAAAAAAACTCAAACTACCAACTTGTGCCTCGATTTTCATGCATATTTTATCAGATATAGAAATTTTAAAACATGGGTTTTGTCCAGAATATGATAAATTGAGTTACACGTGAGAAGTGTTTCAAAATTATGATTGGTTTGGGAGATATGGGTGGGGGAATAACTCGAATCTGCTCAAATTGTTAAAAAACACAGATTTTTGGGATTTCTCCTAAAATGTAAAAATTGTTTTCTTAGTTTGGGGATTTGATTTCATCCATTCCTCCATGGATTGTATATATAAATAAGACCTCATAGGTCTGAGTAGAAAGGAATTATCATTATGTAAGAATGGTTCTTCAAGGAGAATTGTTATGATGTAGAATGGATTCATGAAAAGACTCTTTTTGTAAACCTACTTGTTGGAGATTAATGCAAGATTCAATTAAGTGATTTTGTCTCTCTTAGAAGTTAACATCTGGTGATCTAAAAGCTTCCATGTTGGCATCGGCAAGGGCCACCGATTCCACTTGGTAATCTTATTGTAAAGTGTTAGTGTAGATTTTCATTTCATGTATTTGTTGTTTTGATTTCATGATATTTTGTTTGATTTCACTATTCGAATTTGTTGCAAAGTGTGGTAATGCAAGAACAATTGGATCTCCATATTTCACCATACATGAGCTTTAATGGAGCATCCCACTTGTTAGTTTAGTTTCTCCAGGAGATAGATCTTAAGTTCATCTTTTCATTTCATGAGCCTCTAATGAACAGATTTTTCACCTAAGAAAGAACCTTTCGATTCACTATTTGCTTGAGAAGTTTTGTTATCATTTTTCCCTTCTAAGTTTGGAGTTGTATTTTTGAAGTGTGCCTAGATTTGATTGCTATTTGTTGTTAAGAGTAGAAGCTACAGATAACTAATTCAAAGTCCATATTTCCACTTCATGAGCTTGTAAATGGACAAGGCATTATCTGAGCAAAATCTTTTGAGTGCATGATTGCAAGTTTTGCTTTCTAATTTATGAATTGTGTGAAAAAAAAGTATTGGTTTTTATATGGTTTTCTTGATTGAACTATACTCATAATACATAGAAACCTATCTGTTATTGGCACATATAGTGCATCAACTCTTTTGATTACGAATCTCGGTTGATAATTTATGTTTGATAATATATTATGCAAATAATTGCACCAACATTTTGGCGTCATTGTCGGGGAGTTGTAAACATTAATAGGTAGTATTAGAATCAAATTTCTTTAATGGTTTTGGATTGGTTTTATGGATGACCTATCAAGTTTGGTGTGTTTTTCTTTTGCAAATAGTTTTAAAATTTAGATCTTTAATGATAAATCATGTCTGGGGTGCTATAAGAACCCCCCCAAGTACTAATCTGTGTTGTGAAATAGGTATCATCAACCAACTAGAGTAATTCAAGGATGATCAAGAGCTTGAAGAATGTTCCTCTAAGAAATTTCTTGCATTCTGGCAGCAGCTGAGATATCCGCCTCTCAGGAAGAGCATATCTTCACAGCAGTCAAGAATCTAGTTGTCTCTCCACATGAAGAGTTAGAAGTCTCCTCATATCCCTCTTGTCAATTTGTTGATGGGAATAAAGAATCATGGATAGAATTCAATGGAGAGCAACCAGTGGAACCTGAGATTGAGGAATCCTTAGCATGTCTCTCAGCAGATCTTGTATGTACTCCAAAAACCAATCATCTTGAAGAGGATAATCTGCATTGCATGGTAGAGGAGGACATTCAATGTGACCTAAACAAAGAAGAGAAACAATAATATAGTGATCCTATTGAAATATGGTTTCAATTAGTTATTAGGTCACACCACTCTTTTATTTATTTCTTGATCCCATCATCAAAGTAGTTGGTCCTTCATACTCCGGTATGCATTAAAATTTATCTTTTAAACATGAGTATGGATATATTTCTAACCCTGTTACACACATGGATTCACTGGAAGTATTCCTATACTTGAAGGACATTTTCTTTTGTTCAATTAGAGTAGAATAGGTAAATAAATAAATAAATGTTGCACATAAGTACAATGCAATCTATATTTCATAATTTTCATAAATGGGGATCAAAAGCTAATAAAGCAATCAGTTTAAGGTCTTTTGTTCCTATAGTAGATTTCTTTTTAAAAGTTATGATTATTTTGTTTGGAATCTTATGAGAAGGGAATCTCTTCATCCTCTGAATGCACACATGATACTGGAAGGGTTTCAAAAGTGGAGAAGGCATCATTGTCAACGAAATATAACACTTAAGGGAGTGCTTCATGACCTATTTCTTGAAAATTCTTATTTTTCCTTAGGTTGTTAAAAATGATACATCCGTGCTTTATCATTACCTATCTATTTTAAGACCACTATTTCACAAGGATAATCAATTCAATGATCTTTTTAATAGAAGTTGAAACTAAATTCTAATTCCAAACAATTTTATTCATAGCTAATAATTCAACTTTTGACATTTTCCCTAAGTTTTCTGTTTATAAGCATGAATAAAAATCCAATTTTAATTAGTTCTATTGGTTTGTTTTTAGCAGGTGTTCACAATTCTCTGAGCAGCCCTTTTTAGCATCTAATATTGTTTTCATGAGGCCATGCAAAACCTTAGGCATGGGGTAGTGGTTGTCAAAACCTTCATATTCCTTTTCAACTTCTGTCGATGATGCCAAATCAACATGTTCAATGCTGGGATTTGATAGTCATTTCCAAAATTTCGGTACCATTCTATTTCGGTAATGCAGAATTGCGTTCATCCGGTACTACAAACAATGTTTTCCTCTGTGCTATTCTGGTACTGAAGCACAACCCTGCATCCATCCGGTACTTAGTTGATCCGATACTGGTAATAAGGTGTTGGTAGATCTAATCATATATTTAAGTTTTGCTGCTCGATTTAAGTACTAGGACATATAAATTCAACATTTTAAATTTTACTAAAAGAAATTAGACTAATTATGCAATAAACATATGGTTACTCTCAATTATTGCATGCTCCCTACCATGAAATTTTGCAAGCCCTCCTATACATCTCCTCGTATATTATCACTGAATTCCTTGGTGATGTGGTTGTCGTCATGAATGAGCAAAAACCATATATCATTTGCCCCTTGCATGTTCTTTCTATCAAGGATCATTTAAGTCTTGTGTTGAATTATTTTTACTTTCATGCACATCTTCCTCCTACATTTATACACTCAACCTTGAATGAATCATCCTTGCTCTCCTTTAAGAAGATATTTTCACATTTAGCTCTATATGATAATGGGTGCACTTGTCTTATTACCTCATCATTTTGAATAAGTGATTGCTCATTGAAATATCCATTGAAAAGTGGTGACACCATTATGTATAGTACTAACCTAGTTGATTCAACAAGTTTTTATCCAAGTTTATCTTTACAAGTTTTTCTTTGAAGGTATTGATGAAAACCTCATGTGGTGGACCGCCCTTACAAAACCGCAATGAACTTTCATGAGAACCCTAATAGGATTAACTAGAGGGACCTCTTAGTCATTATCCAAGATGTTCCATTATACATTGAATAACTGAATTTTAAGTTGAATGTGGATGATGTCACCCTTGGGATAATTGCAAACAATTAATTATGAGCCTAAAAAATCTAAAACACTCTCGTACCACTTGCCTTCCTTATACTCTAAAAACTGTCAATGAAAAATATACATTATTCTAAATCTTTTGAGTAATATAATAAAAAGGAAGTATCAGGAAGTACAAGTAAACCCGCTGGGGTACTGAACAAGCATGTTGGCAGTGGGGCTATGTCGGGTAAAGGGAGTTGAAAAACATATAGCGGCACACTTAAAACTGAAAATAAACCCTTGGGTATCATTTTGAATCAATCATTATCAAATCAAGGCTAGGAGATGACCTTTATATATCTCGGATGATGTTCTTAAGAACCTTCAAGTATCCACTTTAGACTTCTATCTTTAAAATAAATAGGTTTGCATGAGAAGTGGGACCCTCATTATATGTAATTCACCTTACCTAAACAAGAAGATCTTCCTCTCTACAAACTTGGATAAGAAACAAGTTAATCATCTTGGGATGTATTCTTTTATGTGTTCCTCTTCAAATGATATCTAAATTATGTTTATATCACTTTTGTTTTAAAGGTAATCTAGCCAAGGGGGCTTATTAGTCAAAGTCATTATGAAAACTCTTGACCACTATCCTATAATCATATTAGAGTCACATCCATCCCTTTCTCCTAACTTTGATTGAAAACAGATTGGATAAGACTTAACTTCAGGGAATGCTTGATCGAGTAAGGAGTATCATCAATTGTGAAATTTTGAAGATCATTGTTGCATGAGGACATGCAATGACTTAAGCATGGGGGAATGTTGAGTCTCCATTTTTAAACTTTTAATGCCCTATATTACCTTCTATCTGAGCCTATTTTACCTATTCCATGTGTATCTAATTGACTGTTTCCTCCATAATACACTAGATGACTTTGTTCACGTGCATAATAGGTAACTTATGATTAAAGCATGATTTGTTTAGTTTTGTTGAGTTAATTTGATTAAATTCTTGATTATGTATGATCCTAATTACTTTGAATCTTAAATAAGCATGATCTGGTACCCAGACTATTCTGGTACCAAGGCTCCACCTATTTCGGTACGAGCCTGTGTTAATCCAGTACTAGAATTGGAAAGCTTCTAGAGGAAAATCGAGAACATAGGTTTTGTCCAGAATGATGTTTTCATGAGGACATGTGGGTAAAAATTCACCCATATTGCACATGTGGACCTCTATCTCAGGGGGCGTGATTCTGCCAAAATTATAAAAAAACCTCAAACTGTCAACTTGCGCCTCGATTTCCGTGCATATGGTATCATATCTAGAAATTCTAAAACATGGGTTTTGTCCAGAAGATGATAAATTGAGTAAAATGATGGCAATTTTTCAAAATTAGAATTGTTTTGGGAGATATGGGTGGGGGAATAACTCGAATTTGTTGCAAAGTGTGGTAATGCAAGAACAGTTGGATCTCCATATTTCACCATACATGAGCTTTAATGGAGCATCCCACTTGTTAGTTTAGTTGCTCCAGGAGATAGATCTTAATCTTATCTTTTCATTTCATGAGCCTCTAATGAACATATTTGTCACCTAAGAAAGAACCTTTCGATTCATTGTTTTCTTGAGAAGTTTTCTTATCTTTTTTCCCTTCTAAGTTTGGAGTTGTATTGTTGAAGTGTGCCTAGATTTGATTGCTAGTTGTTACTGAGAGTAGAAGCTACAGATAACTAATTTAAAGTCCATATTTCCACTTCATGAGCTTGTAAATGGACAAGGCATTATCTGAGCAAAATGTTTTGAGTGCATGATTGCAAGTTTTGCTTTCTAATTTATGAATTGTGTGAAGAGTGTTATCTTTGAAGTGTGAAAACAAAGTATTGGTTTTTATACGGTTTTATTGATTGAACTATACTCATTAGACATAGGAACCTATCTGTTATCGACACATACAGTGCATCAACTCTTTTGATTATGAATCCTGGTTGATAATTTATGTTTGATAATATATTATGCAAATAATTGCACCAACATAAGGTGTGCCCCAAGCATGTCTTTTACTTCTATACTAATTAGGGTGAAATTCCCCAATGACATAATTTTGGGTATCAATAGGGGTATAAGTTACCAAATGGTTCTTTCACTTCCATACAAATTAGTAGTTCCCTAAATCCTATACTAATTAGGTTGTAAGTATTAACAATATACTTGTAGGTACTAATTGGGGTGTAGTTCCCAAGTGAGTTTTTTATACATAGTATTATAAATTTCATAATTGAGAATATGTTTGAAGATAGTCAAAACAAGTTATCAAAATATGGAATGTACTTTCAATGAAAAATTAAAAATTATGGAATGTACGCATGTGCCAAGTTTGTTTAAAAACAACATAATGGTATTCCATCTTCAATTATTCGTTCATGATCGACTTTGGACATTTTCCATTTTCTAAGTTTTTTTCCTTATTGAACTTCTATTAACTTTATGCGTGTTGCACATGCCAAATGACTATATTGACAACTCGTGACATCTGACTGGTAGTCTTGAAAGTGAACATGAGTATCGGTTTGATGGGTTTCTTGAAAAAAATATCCTTTCAATACAATGAATCCTCTTTCATATATAAAATTGTTATCTTCAAAATCTTCTAATAGCCTCATCTTTTGTTTCATGCATTGTATCAAATAATATTTCATGTTTTCATTCTTGTCTATAGGTGCAACCATGGAAAAAAAATCTCCTGCAAATAATTGGATATATTGGACAACAAATAATTTGTGTTAGATTATCACACAAGTATGTATCTACAAGTTATTTGAAAAATTTTAAACATAAAAATTTTACCTTCTCTAACAAGATCAGAAACTCTATCGCCATGACCTAACACTATAGTTTCATTTGATTCCATCTCCTCTAAGTTTGCAAGTGTCATTTTCCCTTTTAATTTAAGTTAAGTATGTCTCCAAGCTTTAACATATCCTGCATTTTCGTTCTCACAAATATCTATGGATTATGTGTCCTCTATGCAAACTAAAAAAAAAAGAGTCATTTCATCTATCAAATGCAAACCCATTTTGAAAACAATTTTTTTTAACTGAATGTATTTTTCTTGTACTAGGTATTGTACTAGTGTCATATGGGATTGATCTATTTACATCTTGGATTCCAACATACGAAAAAACCCTGCACAAGACAAGAACTTGTTAACTTGAAATCTCTCAAGAAAATGATTGAAGATTGAATATAAATTTGAACACGTTCAAATTTATATATCATGTTCACATACATGTAACATTTATACATAGACACACCTGCACACATGACTTGAAGGATTATATTCATGTCTTAGCGCCATGTTGTACCATTCAACAACTTTTTTAGTGTATTCATATCAATTGGAATGAGGGTTCAGCTGATACCTTCAAAGTGCTCGTTTTATACATGCACCTGCACCGTCATGCTCTCCTTTTCCATGACCAGTCTCAAAAAAATTCCAACAATGTGTAATGTTTAATTTTTTATGAAGACAACATAACCAATAGAATTATCATGCATATTTTAACTGACATGCACACCCATCAGACCATATCCAATGTCAATCGAATCTGATTTTGTGTTGTTTCAATGAATCATAAAATTTATCAAAACAATGGTGTACATAATGTGTGTTGTGTGCTCAATCATCACTTATATAAAAGTGATATTGTTTAATAACATGTCAATTTTCATTGGTGTTTTCTATGTTTGGAAGACTCCGTTGAGCATGTCTATATAGAACAATGACAAATATCATGACTTGATCATAATGATAATATTCGCTCTGTATTTCTTTTTGTGCAGCGAATGTGTAATTCTCTGCAAAATCAACTGTAGACAAAATTGTCCCTGGTGGAAACACTTCATGGGATTGTTTGAATTGTAGATCTTGCATAGATATCTATGTGAATGCTTGGTGTATTTATAGATTTCTTCCTCAAACTTCTTCAAAAATTCTATCACGTTGATATTATCTACCTTCAAATCAATCCTTTTGGAAATAACATTTGAAGACTGTGGAGTTGTGCTACTCATATATTCATATCTCTTCTAATTCACTCTTATATTAGAAAATAATTGATCATTCATATCAATATGATACTTTGAATGAAACAAACTTAGATATCCACAACGATCACATTTCTTTCCACCAACATATTTTTTTTTGTAAAATAAATCATCATCTTCTCTTTCACATAGAATTTAAGATATAAAAACACGAAATGTGGAAGGAGGAGATGAACCTGGCCATAAAGTTTTACCAAAATCGAAAAACGTGTCATATTACAACTCAAACTCCTCATGATAATGACAACAACACATGTCACGGACAATGATGGCTCTAAAAAACCATGGATTATGTTGCACAAATGTATTGATGGAAATTTTAACTTCTTTGTGCTCTTATTTGAACTTATTAAACAACTCTATTTGTGTCATTAGAAATATATGTTTTGGGTGTTCTTCATATTGATTTCGTGCTATTCTTCGTCGCAACACATCCCTTGTATGTGGTGAAACATGAGATTCTTCCAACCAACAATTACGGGCCAATTCTTTAACATTTCTTGCAAGTCTATCTTTGTAGGGTTATCTAGAAATCATTGTCCAACAAGCCAATTCATCATTTACATCTATTAGGAAACAAAATTTTCCATGTTTGTGGAATGTTTTTCTTGACGTTCCCATCGTTTTTTCCATGTGTCGTGTCAAATGATCTTTTATATTGCTAGATGAAACAATTTTTGTTTGTATCTCTCTACGTGCAACACATAAATCTTCTTTTCAAGATTTTCCAAAAGATTTTAATACACTAGTTATATTGTTAAAGACATTCTGTGTCACCTTTGTATCCTTTGTCGACTTGTGAATTCCCAATAATGATGTAGCTTCTTTTAACTTTCTTGACTTCATTAGACAAAGTAAAAGTTGAGATTGTATTGTTACTGATTCATATTTGAAAAAAGTATTATACATATTCTTAGTTCGATATCTTATATAATGCTTATCTTTTTTCTTCCCAAATTTGTCAGTATCAACATTTTCTAATATTTCATCATCAATGTTGATAGATTCTCCTTACAATTTGAATTTAGGTACATAAGTAAAAACATAACCAGAACATAAATTCACTAAATTATATATATTTGATTGTTCATCTTGTATTATCTAAATTTATGTACATACCTATAGGTGATTCGTCTTTTTCTTTAATTTTGGTTTCAATGTCTTCTTCTTCAATTTAGGTTTCAACGTCTTCTTGACATTATGAGATGAATCTATTTATGTAAATTTTGGAAAACATCAATTTGTAATTACAATCAATTATATTAAATTTACAATATTTTAAATTTGAATTCTACACTTTGAATTATGTACTTTCTAAATACAGTCCCAATGTGTGTCGTGTGTCGATATCATATGTGCATGCATACCTGGTTGAACTTCTTATTGTCGAAAATATCTATTGACATTATCATCATTTATTTCTTGAATATTTGCATGTTCTTGTTTCTTTCTCAGATAAAGCTCTTTCCTTTGTTCGATTTGACAAGTATCATCTCGAGTAAGTCATATTTTCTCTTAGCAAACTTTTGTTTCCCATGACATTTTGCTCCTGTAAAATATATGTTGAACAAATAATTCACCTTGAAAAATGCTCAACATTTATCTTTCAACATATAAATTGTTATTCAATAAAACTTGAACAAACATCAATTACCTTATTCAATAAAAAGCGAAAATATGATTCAAAAATTTGTTTAAGTGCTCTAGAAAACCACCATGTCGATGCTCGATCCTTGATTGAGCCTATGGAGTGAGAGAGAAATAAAGAAAGAATACGGTACCCAATCAATAATAGAAATGCTTTGAAATCCTATCCACAGAGGTATATTTGTCTATCCATCAAAGAAGTGATTGTGTTAAATGTGTTTGACCAAAAGCATATTTATACAATTTGGTCTTGAGAGAATAAAATGAAATCACGATGTGTCTTTTCTTTTTCAATTGATGAAAATTATTTCAGTGACCTTTAGAATTTGAAAAGAATGGTTTTCGAAAACCTTGGAAACCATTAGGTTTTGGTGATTTAGTTATATTTTTGTCTTTTGGCCGAAATATTAGGTTTTCAGCCGAAAATAGGAATTTGGGATTGGAAACTAAAACCAAAGAATTTCCCAAAGCTTAACTGAACTTTGGAGGTTTTGGACTCCTGCAAATACTGAGAACTTGGTTTTGAAAATGACACCATCATTTCCAAAAGTGAATCTACTTTCAATTCTTATAATTTGTTTTTTCATTTTCTTTTTTTTATCTTTTTTTTTTTTAATTTTTTAAAAAACTTACTACATAATACTTCAGTACACATTATGATTCGGTGAAATGAAATAAAATTAGATAAAAAAAAAAAAAAAAAAAAAATTTGAAAAAATATATTCATAATCCTTAATTTGTTCTTTTTTTCAAAGAGAGGGTGTATTTAAATTTTAGTTTTAAGTAAAAATTAAGATAGATACAAGGTGTGGAAAAACACGTGTTTAAAATATAAAACTGTTTTAGCTTGGTCAACTTCAAAAATTCTAGAAATTATAATATTCATCCGTTAGATTCAAAATTAGAGTCATAATAAAATAGAGTCTCTATAGATTGTTGTAGTATATTTCATTTCTTAAATATGTAAGTTTAATAATAGATACATTGTTGTGAAAAAGTAACTCATTATCATTTCCTTTCATGTTTAAGGAACATATTGTTAAACAATTGTCAAATTGACATATCAAATAGAGTGATAAATAAATTTGAAAAATAGTCATTGGAAAGCTAACACAAATTATTCACAAGTTTTTTTTTTTTTTCTTGTAAAGTGAAACTATAAATAAAAAATACATTTTATGCCATAAGTTGAATAAATTGTGAAAATCAGTTTTCTCATAAAACAAGCAAAAGTAACCCATCTTCATGATTAATAATAGATACATTGTTGTAGAAAAAAGTAACTCATTATCATTCCTTTCATGTTTAAGGAACATATTGTTAAACAATTGTCAAATTGACATATCAAATCGTGATAAAACAAATTTGAAAAATAGTCATTGGAAAGCTAACACAATTATTCACAAGTTTTTTTTTTTACTGTAAAGTGAAACTATAAATAAAAAAAATACATTTTTATGCCATAAGTTGAATAAATTGTGAAAATACAGTTTTTTTTCTCATAAAACAAGCAAAAGTGTAACCCATCTTCATGATTTCACCTTTCATCTATTGCTTGAGAAAGCTGTCACATGACAGAGGGATGAAATGATGGAGAAATTTTCCCACATCCTTCAACGTATGCCAAGAAAAATAGGCACGTATTCATCAAGATACCACTTTGCAAGTGTTGGTCTTAAATTATGCACCTTACTGCTAAAGGGAAAATCTAGGACACTTATTAGTTTAGAATGATTGTTTCTTTTATTTTTTGTTCGTTGGTCAGAGGGTTATTCTATCAAGACAAAAGAAAGGTTGGGTTGGAAAAATGATATTGATTAGGGTCCTCCTTGGTTGGTGGCACACTAATGAAAGACCAGTGAAATAATATAAAACAAAGGGAAACAAAGGACTACTCAATGAATAATTTGTTGCAAGAAGTTCAATAATTAAAATATCATTTCAATACATTAAACATGTATCAAAAACACAATTACTCCCACAGGTTGTGATAAAAAAAAAACTTCAACAAAGCGTTAGTTGTTTGACATGTTGCATATCAGTAAAAATAAGTTATGAAATCGCTTAAAGGAAACAAAATGTACTTTTCCCAAATCAAAAATTGTATTCAAGATAAGAATAAAAACACATGAAGATTTGAACGAAACATTGTCATCAAGAGTATGTTCACCAGGTAGAGATCTTTAGTCCATTCATAGAATGGGTCCAACCAGTTTGATGTAGTTCTATTATTTCCCAAAATATCTAACCCCCAAAAAATTCAAAGACCCCCTATTTAACAGAGTTGCAAAGGTTCTCTCCCTTAGGGGACTAAGACCTAATTTTAGGTGGTTGTTTGTAAAAAAAATTATTAACTTGACTGTGACACTGGACTTAATCAACAAGAGTGGTTCTTATCATACACATAATACCACTCTTGTATCTAATCTAAGAAAATGTTGGAATTAATCAGTTAAAAAACTACTATTGTCTCTAAGACAAAATGGATGCATGCACTGGAGGAACTGAATTGGAAAAAAATAGGTCTCAGAGTGATAGAACAAAGATCTGTGTTGAGTAATGTCATGCTTATGAGCTATTGGAGGCCACTGAAGACAACTAGCTACATGATCATATCTCTCCTTGAGAAAGAGGTAGTTTGTTGAAGTGTTCTCGAGCTATTCTGCATTGACTTGGGACTAAGACTTAACTCTTTGTCTGTGTCTAATATTTTAGAAGCTAAGTGCACTCTATATCGACTGCCATTGGCCCTTATTCTCACTTTATCTATGATGAGATATTCATGAACATGAAGACATGGAGGAAAGCATCCAATAGGAAGATAGAATGCATGGAGGTGAGTGGAGGACAAGTGTTGGGTGGTGAGAGGAGTGAGAGTAGTGTGTGGAATGAGTGGAGGTAATGTGGAGGTTACATGGTGACTTGATGTCATTTAAACGCGTGATTGGGGAATTTTTTGAGGGTGGTTTGGCTCCACACCGCTTTTGGGCCCGCAATCCCCTACAATCTTCCACGTACCCTTCCAACAATATCATGGTTCCAATTGCGAGACCGCTCTATAAAATTAACATCAGAGAAGTTTACATCCTCGCAATGAAGTGTGGTCATCGATTTGATTGTAATCTATGATCCAGGTGTTATTTACCTACTGCAAGGATCAATGGTTCTTGTTGATTTGAGATCAATGGTCTGCGATCACTTCGATAGTTAGGGCTTCAGGAGTTTGGAATGTTGTTCTTGGAAATATCCCGGAGGCAAATCGCCAAAGTGAATGATCTTCCTCCATGTGTCCTTGCTGATGGACGGTCCAGATTCACTTCGGAAGTTTGTGCTTCGGGAGGTTCAAATGTTGTTCTTGAAAATCTACTGGAGTAAAATCGCTGACATGAATGATCTACTTCCATGTGTCCTTGTTGGTGGACGATCCAGATTCACTTTAGAAGTTTGGGCTTTGAGATTTTCGAATGTTGTTCTTGGAATTCTCCCAGAGAAAAATTGTCAAAGTGAATGATTTGTCTCCATGTGTCCTTGTTGGTGGGTGGTCTGGGTTCACTTAGGGACTTCAGGTGTTTGACACTTTGGGTGTTTATTAATGTTGTGCTCGAAAATCTCCGGAAGTGGAACAAGCTACAAAGTGAAATGGTGGCATGATTTCATATGATGTCATGACTATTGATGTGTCATGGAAATAAGGGTGACACTTGTCACATGGAAATGGGTGAATGAAACAACCATATGACCTGGAATGAGTGCCATGTGTCATGACTGATGAGTTCCACGTGCTTCGACACTTCGAGCTTTGGGATTTTTGGACTGTGAGGCATGAAATTTGCCAGAATTAGTACAGGACCGAAGTGACGTGGTAGCCTCTCGTTACTTCAGGACTTTGGCAGTTCGTCACTTTAGGTAATTGTTTCTCTACTACTTCACAAATATCCTAGAGTGATAAGTCTCTGAAGTGAAGGATCTGCCTCCATGTTTCCTCATTGATGGATGGTCCAGATTCACTTCGGGACTTCGAGAGTTTATGAATGTTATTCTTAGACATCTCATGGAGTGGTACATCTTTGAATATGATGTGGTAGGCTCTTAGGACTTGGGGACTTTAGATCTTCGGGACTTCGGCTCTTTATCTCTTCAAGACTTTGGGACTTCGTGGGTCCTCTCTTAATGTTAAACCCCACGCAATTTCAACCCTCAGAATGCACAAAAATCATTGATCTGATTGACCTGATGGATCTTCACCATAAAAAGTTAACCTGTCTATTCCCATGATCTGAGCCCCAAAATTGACTGCTCTAGATTTTTGCATTTTTCCATGGGCATTTTCTGTGCATACAAAAACTTGGCAGACTTATTGTGAGCTCAATCAATGGAAAACATGATGACAATCATTCTGAACCAAATACGACATGTAATTATCCTTCAAGAAACAATAGAAACCGAAATGTGCAAAAACTCAATCAAGAAAGAAATGGATAAGAACCAAGTCACTCAATAATGGGAAATTGACTTAACCAACCAGAAGAGGAAAAATTGATGAAGGCATAGGGAAAAAATGGAGGAGAGGCACGAGTGCAGAGCTAGGTTACAACATTGGTTCCAATTGGGGATAGCTTGTCCTTGTGAGGTATTAATAATTGTAGATCAGTGCCTTGATATTAAATAACTTCTCTTACCTTCCATTTCTTACCTGTGTTTGTCTGTCAACCCTGTTTTATCTGCTACCGTGTCTCAAACATGCATTTTATTGAATTAAAAACTGAGATTACACCCTAGTGCCTTTGTTGGGCTATGGAGTATTTACTGAAACTTGAAACTACAGATAAGATGAAGTTCCTTTGTTGGGTTATGGAGTCTCTAATTCGAACAAGCTACTAAAACCCAACACACTAAAAAAATTCTGCGAACTAAAAATT
>SNQJ01S0159477.1:0-21854 GCA_010110895.2 Picea sitchensis | reverse complement strand
TCCGCAAAAGGGGATATGGTCCTATTACAATAACCGACATGATCAATCCACAATGGGGATTGATCCTATGAATAATATACCAATAATAATAAGAATACTCTTTGCAGTTACAATATTTCAACAATAACAATTTACAACCTCACAATTATCTATCATTTTTGTCTAGAAGTTATTTGTTACACAAGGTTTTACTAAGAGAAGTAAAAGGGTTTACACCCTCCTAGTATCTCCTAGTTAGCATTTGTTTTCCTAGGGGAGTAAGAGGGTTTACAACCCCAAGGAGATAGCATTGTTAGCTCTTTATTTACTTGACTCCATAACCCAATAGCTAAAGGCATTAGTATAATTGCATTGGAGAAATAAAATGTTGCATTGGTTAATGTGAAATTTCGAGATTTGGAGGTTGTCTATATTGAAATCAATTCTTTGCTCTATATGCTTGATTGAGCCACTAGGGCATCACCTTAGGCTAATTGTTTCTTGCTGCTGTCATAACTTTTATATACAGCCATTAGGACTGCAGAAACCCTAATACAAACTTCTTAATAACTCGTTGTTTAACCGCTGAAAATTGTTAAAAGTTTGCCACATTAATCTACTAATCTCAGTGCATCTTTTGGGTGGAATTTTTGTAAGTTTTAGTGGTTGAATTTGTTGTTGTAACACTTTGTTTACTACAGCCACAAGACTGCAAAAGTATCTCTGCAACACTATTTCATTTCAGCCTTGGTTCATGCTAAAGTCTTGCTCTTTCATACTTGAGCTAAACTAGTGTTTGCTAGCTTGTCTCTTGCTTATTATACTAGACTTTTAACATCTTTATTTGCAGCGTTTACTATCTTTTTATTGCAGATATATACTTCTTTTTACTGCTGCAATTAGGGACAGCAAGCTTAACTTGTTTGTCCACCTAACATATTACGTGCATACTTGGTTTTTTCTTGTCTCTCGGGCAGGTACAATCACCCTTTGTAGGTACTCATACCTTTTGGCAACCATTGGCTACCACCAAGACTCTTTCCCAAGTCGTTTTGCATTTAGTATCTTGACCTATAGGGGGACTCTTCTTCATCTCTTCAATTTCCATCTCATTTCCCCCAGGGTCACCGGGATTCCCCCCTTGAGGTGATTACTTCATCTCTAAAGTGACAGGAATACCTACCTAAGGTGACAGTGGGTAGGTGTTCTCTTAGTTGTCGCCATTTTGTGCTTGGGTCGGGCTTTGCTCAACCTACAACTTGTGCGATAACAATGAGTATCTCTTATGAGCTTTATAGTTGTGTTTTTACCCTGTGCATGAGAATGATTTTTATGGGTTGTTGTAGATGACTTTATGGATGCATTACATTCTTTTAGAATGATGTAAATCCATTTAGTTTTGTGTATTACATTTTAGTTAAAAATGTGTTCAATTTGTAGCTGGTAAGCTACAAGAATTAATTAGCAAAAGAAATTTTTGAATTTATGTGTTATTCTACAAGTAATGTTCCTTGGTTAAGTAGGGGAACGTTACAGAATAGTATTAGAACGACAAGTTCAAACATTGAGGCTGTATGGGCCAAACTCAGCACGCAGAAGCTAAAATAACAGAGTTAAAGCTCAGATTTGCAGTGTGGTTGTCAGANAGGTCCGGGGGTCGAACCCCGCGGCCTCCATAACATTTTATATAAACATAATTGTCCAATAAACAAAGGACACGTGGCGCCATTGGATTGGGCCACGTGTCTTCATATTACTTGCCAGTCGGACACGTGTCCTCACCCAATTCACCAAAAACCAACCAACCAATACGCACCATGCCATCACCATACGGTCTGTACGGCCCTGCCACGTCACCGTACAGACTCTACGGACTGCACGGACAGGTACAGTCAGCATCCCAAAATTTTGCCTATTTGGCTTGGCGGACAGATCACGATATCTCCTCCATACGGACTCTGTTTGCGAAAGTAAATATACCGTCGGAATCAGGAAGATGAGGCGGACGCAATGGCACTATTTTCGTCGCATTCCGAGCACTTTGAAAATTGAGCAAAATTTGATGCCCTAATCAGTAAGGCAAGGTAAGGTAAAGCAAGGTTGGAAATACAAAGCAAGCAAAGGCAAGGTAAAGGCATCGAAAGAAATGTAAAGACAAGGTATGACAGAAAAATACATGGGAAGGAAAGGCATGGAAATACATGGAAGGTAAGGCAAGGGAAGGGAAGACAAGGGAAGGAAAGGAAAGGTAAGGCATGGAAAGGAAATGCAAGTCATGGAAATGAAAGGGATGGAATGGAATGCCAAGGCAAGTTAAGGAAACACAAGATAAGGCTAGTTAGGTGTTAGAAGACCCAATGTAGTGTGCTTTTTAAACACTACATGATTGAGAGGAAAATTGAAAAAGGAAAAATATATCATTTTATTATATCATGTTTAATAAAGTTGTTTGGATGTACATTTAAAATTGTTTTATCACCATATTAAGATGCAAATTTTTCCATTAGTATGTTAAGGTTGAAATTGTTTTTTGGTATTAACACTTTNGTAAATAGTGTTTCTGTGGGACAGTTTCTTTTCATTGATGTCAACCTTTGGAGAGTGATATTGGAGATTGATGTCAACCATTAGAGATCGATGTAAACTCTTGGAGAAGTATGGAATCCCATTATCTATGGACGATATTGTTGGACAATTGTTTTAGCCAGTTAGTTTGGATAGTTGGTTGGATTGATGTGATGGGTATAATTGGAGAAGTCCCCAAAGTGGTCCCCTTATGGCGTAGATATAAGCATGGCCCTCATAGGAAGATTCTTTGAATAAGTCTAAAATAAACCCCTAGATGTGGTTATGGGACCCGATGTTGATTAAGGAATAATAACATTAAGGAAAGTGTGAATTAATGCAAGACCTTCATAGATGGATAGTACATGATGTGTCACTTCTAGTGATATGTGGTACACAAAAATTATCCTCACAGTTAGGGCCATATGGCCTTGTGAATTTGGAATCCCCAATGAAGGGTTAAGAATCCCTAGTTGGTTACAACTCAACTAGTCAAGTGAGTAAATTTGTTATAACAAGAAAACCCTAAAAGCCCTAAATTAAAAAAATGAGTTAGATAGCACAAATATATAAGCACCTTATGGAGTCATTCATTTGTACCCTTACACACTTATTCATTTCTTATTTATCTTGTGATCTAGTGATATTTGTTTGAGGTTGTAAAATCATTTTCCGAAGTAGCAAAGGAGGGTCGACGACTAAATCTCATAATTTTAAGAAAAACCCTAGATTCTGAGGTATACATGAGATACATGCTTATAAGGGAGTGTATGTGTGTGGACTACAGTGGAGGCAAGAGTGTACATACACGGGTTGTAGAAGGGAAATCCATGTACAACTGAAAAGGTCTTGAAATCTTGAGTAGATGTTGTTGTCAGGTCCCTAAAGTATGAATCAAGTTCCCAAGTCAACATTCTACAGGTTCAGGTTAGCTATAGAAGTTCTGGTATGGTTACATTCTTATTTTGATTCTTATATTTTCTTATGATATGGTGAATTCTTGAGGTATCCTTCATATGGTTGGTCTTGTGCTTGGATATGGTATATATTGGTTGGTTGGTTGAGTGAGAATAATTCTTATGTATGGTACAATACTGATATGGTTAAGGGATATCTACATTGTATGCATGAGAGAAATGCATAGGTTATTGGAGATACTTCATTGATGACATTGTATATATTTTCATATCGTTTATAACACAATGACATGTTAAAGGTTGATATGATAGAGGCAACAAAGGTCTGAATGGCCAGAAGTTTTAGAGTTCCAAAGAACTACAAACCTTAGTTTTTTGAGGGTGTATGCAGGCTGAAAGAGGACATGTCATGTACATACACAGGATGTAAGAATAAATCTCACATACATACGTGTGTTGCAACATATACAGGTCAAGTATATGTTGATATAGATGAACAAATTGGTTTATGTGTACAAGTTGGGTCTTGTACTTGAGTGTTGGATTCCTCACATCTCAGTTGGTGCTGAGATATGCAAGTTGGGTCTTGTATTTGAGAGTTGGTACTCTCTTGGATTTGGTGCTATTTTTAGTTAGTGTTGATAAACCCCAAAGATTGTAGTCTTCATGTAACAAAATAATACAAAATATTACACATATATCTGGTGTTGTTTGTGTTCATTATGGTGATGGTTCATAGTTGTCTATTATTGATGAATGTTGTTGATATATGAATTTTTTTGATACATGAAAGTAGCTAATTTTGAATGAATAATAATGTTTGAAGTGGTTGCTAACTAAAGGAAGAAATAATTGTACAAAGAGCCACACACTGAGTCACCCCCCTTCTCAGTGTGGTCGGTGTGTCCAACAATTGGTACCAGAGTAGACCTTCACCACAAGCCTTATAAGCTTGAAGGAAATCCATGGAAACACAAGTGGATGGACATGCAATTCTCTCTATAGAAAAATTTCCCTTATTTGATGAGACATATTACTCGATATGGAGAATAAAAATGAAATGGTGGTTGAAGTCAAGACGAGCAGGTTTTTGGGACACATATGTTGCTGGATCATTTCCTTTGAAGAAACAATCAAAATTTGCAGCCCAAAAGAAAGAAAAGAAGAAAAATGCAGTGGAATTCAAGACCATCTTCAATGGACTCTCAGGTTCTGTCAAAGAAATCATAAGACAATGTACCTCCGCCAAGGACCTATGGATGGAGCTAGATAAGGCATATCAAGACAAAATATAAGACACAAAATACAATATGATCAAGGACGTGAAGCAAATCAATGAAGGTAAAGAGCCTCCAAAATATTCTGATTGCAATGATTTTAATTTTAATGATGTTGAATGCTCTCCTGGAAATAAAGAACAAGATCTAACTGGAATAGAAGAAGTTTGTGTAGAATCATCTAACAGTTATTTTATATATAAAGAGTAAGATTTGGTAAAGCTTAAAGATAAAGTTATAGATGGTTTAGAAGAATTTAGAAAGGAAACTGAATATGATTCATAATCTTTTGAGGATCTTGAAAGAATCACTAAGGAAGCTCTATAAAAGTACCAAAGGAATACCATGGAACTAAAACAAATGTTCAAAAAATGAGAAGAAGAGATCAAGAGACTAAAGACTGATATAATTAGTCAAGCGAAAGAAAAGAAGAAGGTAGATGATGAGCTTAGAAAAATCCTTAAAGATATTAAAGAAACAAGAGAAATCAATGTCAATCTAAGGACCCAACTTAGAGAATCCAAAAGGATAGAGGAACTATTGAAGAATCAAGAAAATGAAAAGGAAGAATCATGTCATAAGCTAGAAGAAGAAGTTGCTGAAATTAGAAGAAAATACAAGAAGTCAAATTCTCATGTCAAGTTCATGAAACATTATATAATATTGGATGAAATCTTGGATAGTCAAAGATCTCCAAATGATAAATCAGGTCTTGGATACAACAAAGAAGATGCATGGTCTGAAGTTGGCACTTCTAGTAAGCATGGTGTAGGTCCTTCATTTTCAAAGGGTGAAATCAAAGTTGCACATCAAGCACTTGAACAAATCAAGGAAACCTTTATAAGATCAAAACAAGGAAGACACTGAGAATCCATTCCTACACCTTAAAGAAAATTTAGAAAAGATATGAATTCAAGTTTGACACATAATCACAGGTATGAAAATGTTTTTCATGGTCACTCCTTCTCATGTAATGAATATGGCCAGAAATCTTTGGATTGTAGACATTATGCAAGGAAATATGTTGGAAGATTCAATAACATCTTAATATGTTGGATATGGAATCTTGTCAAACACATTGTTGCACATTGTCACACCATGAGATGTTATAGTTGCAGTGGGTTTGGACACAAATCCCAGGATTGTTGGAATTCAAGGAGACATTCAATGAGAAATATTTCATACAATATGACAAGAAGAGAAAATGAAACACAAAAGAAAGATAATGTTGAAAGGATTGAATATCAAAGAACAAGTGTTGAGAAGCTAGGACACTCTTAGAAGTAGATGAAGAACACTAAACAAAATGGATTCCATGAGGTAAGCTCAATGTAAATTTTTTCTGAGTCATATGTGGGTTCCTATGGGAACAATCATGTACATACACAATGTGTCTTATGGACATTTCATGTACATATGTGATATGCAGGAGGCCAGGTCGTGTACCTAAGGTAAAGCTTTAAAAATGGGTATACAGATGAGTTGCAACATTGTACAACACAGTTTATACAAGGTTTGAGATTGTATGCTTTATGTTTTCATGAATAAATGTATGTCATTTATACATTTGTTTGAGGCTTGTATCTTGGATGGTATAGCATGTGCTTAAGGCATGTCTTGGTGGCCCTTGATGGTAAATGATTGCATATGGTTGAGGTGATATTGTTACATACTTGAGACACACTCTTAGTACTTGGTATGTGGTTTTTATGGTTCATTGTTAGAGGCACATCTTTGTGATATTGGAATATACTTGAGGTTTATGGTATGGTACGTGGCATGATTGTGATTGATAGTACCGGTATCACTTGTTTCACATATCTTATGGTGCATGTTGATTGAGGTCTACTTGTTGAGATACATTGCTGGTACATATATTGGATACACTGGCACATGGTTTATGGTAGTTGGTTGAGTCATATAATCAATGATATGAAACTTGGTTGAGGTACATAGTTGCCATGTTGTATGGTTGATGATGTTATTGGTATTGGTGCATTGATGGAGGCACATGTTGGTGATCTTGATATATGCTTGGTACACATTTGGAACATACTCTCGACATATGGTTGAGGCACTTCATTGATGATATCTTATGGTATGTGGTATGGATTTGATGTACATGGCTTATATACATGGTTGATATGCATGGTTGGAACATGTTGGTACATGGTATGGTATAGTTATTGATGTACATTTTTTATGTACATGGTATGGTATGTTGTTGATGTACATGGTTGATGGTTGCGGCATATGGTATATGTTATGGTGCATGGTTGATGCATGGTTTGGCACAGGTGTTGGTAAATGGTTGATGCATGGTTTGGTATAGGTGTTGGTGCATGGTTGATGCACTTGTGATACAGGTTGTTGTACATTGTAGATGCTTGGTATAATACATATTAATGGACCATTGTATGATGCATGTATAGGTCCAAGTATTGTGTTAATCCCTAAATAGTGGCACATTACCCATTAATTGGGACATATTACATTAGTAATGTTATTTTTCAAAGAAATAACATATCATGGTATTATTGATGCAATATTTTTGAAAAGTTGATCACTGTTCTGGTAGAGTAGCCACATCCACAACAAAAGAAGATTATAGTGGTAGCATATTGTTCACAGTGATTACATGGAATATTGGAGAGAATACAAGGAGAGACATACCCACATGGGGAGTTATTCATTTTCCCTTGAATGGTTATATAGGTATGATTCTGGGAGGAGAGATGATAGAGATGATCATAGAGGGAGCATTGAAAGTCATGCCATCAACATTGCATCATAGTGATATCCTTTGTCAAATAGAGAGATACTATTCAGATGAAGGGAGAGAGAGTAATCAAGGAAACATCAAGAAGAGTTCAGTTAGGGGGAAAATCCCCAAAGAGATATATCCTTTTCATTGATGTCAAAGGGGGAGAGATAGAAACATTGATGAGGAGAGATGATCATAAGGGGAGCATGGGTATTTCCATGTCTAAGTGATGTTATCAATGTTGGTGTTGCCATCAATACCAAAGGGGGATATTGTTCAATATTTTCTTTTCATTGATGTCAACCATTGGAGAGTGATATTGGAATTTTATCTCCACCCTTAGAGATGAATGTCAACTCTTGGATAAGTTTGGAAGCCGCAAATATGTGGACGATATTGTTGGACAGTTGGTTTATCCAATTGGTTAGGATCGTTGGTTGGATTGATTTGATGGGTATAATTGGGGAAGTCTCTGAAGTGGTCCCCTTATGGCGTATCTCTAAGAATGGCCCTAATGGGAAGACGTTTTGAAGAAGTCTACAAGAAAACCCTATATGTGTTTATGGGAGCCGAAGTTGATCGAGAAACAATAACATGAAGGACAGTGTGAATGCATGAAAGAATCTCATAGATAAATAGTACATGTCGTGTCGTTTCTAGCGATATGTGGTACACCACATGGATCCTCACAATTAGGGAGATATGGCCTTGTGAGGTTGGAAGACCCAAATAAAGGTTAAAAATCCCTAGTTGGTTACAAGTCAATTGGTGAAAGCAATAAAGATGTTAAAAGAAGAAAACCCTAGAAGCCCTAAAATAAAGAAAGGAGTTAGCTAGCACAAATATATAAGTACCTCATGGAGTCATTTGAACACACCACCCACATTAAGAGGGNGGGGAGTGAATTAGTGTGTGGACTTTTCTAACTTTTCTTCTTCTTACAAGTTAGTGATTAAAACATAATTGAACAGATTAAGAACAATTAAATCATAATCAAAATGGACAAGAGATACTAGAAGTTTGTATAATATTTTGTATAATGTATATGTATATATGTGAATATAGTAATAAGAATTTTCCCAGCAACTATTTTGTTTCAGCATCAACTAAAGTAAGGAGCACCAACTCCTCGGAGAGCACCAACTTTCAAGCAAGACCCAGGTTGCCTCAAGACCCAGCTTGTTGATAGAACACAATCTATCCAACTAGAGTTCATATAGTAATTAAAATCTAGTAGCAATGATCCATTATTGAATCAACTCTATTTCATGATCAAAGGTATACCATCAACGCTCATCACCGTACTTCATCTTCTGTCTGAAATTCATTCCTTATTCACTTTATCTTTCCTCTAATATCCAAGCCTTCTTTATTTCTTCTTCTCTCTGATATTTTCTCAGACCTCAGGTTCATATCCCCTTCATTTTCTCTGCAGGCCGCTCTTTCTCAGTGAGCCTATCTTTTCCACAAGCCATTCTACTTCCACAAGAACACATCTAGTGAACCAATCATGGTTGTATTTATATTTTCTTATTCTCAAAACTTGTTTAAGTTATTGAGTCGACCTGTGAAACAAGTTATAACCAATTTTGTTATTTACAACAACTTTGGGACCACCGGAGATCATCATTTCATGTCTTCAATGTTAAACCTGACATCCCCTTTTACTTTCATAAATCGATCACATGCATGGATTGATTTCCTTCATCTCTGTGATAACAAAAATTGGCACTTCCTTCAAACCATGTTCATATGATCATAGGCGTAGAACCACATGATTATCAATTTAAGCGAAGCGGTACATTATGTCCTTTAAATCTATTTACCATATGACCAATGGCATTATTCAGACGTTAGATGAGATGAGCCCTTGAGAGCTTATCAATTCAACAACCACGATTCAATCTCCTGATGATATGGACAATTGTCAGGACTTCGTAACTTTTCCCTTCAAAACTTTTGGGTTTGAAACCTTTCAAAACTTCTAAATTAGATTTCTCGAACAGATCAGATGGCTTATGCTTATTTTGCAGAAATAGAGCAATCGTCATATTTGATTCTTACAAATCTTAATCTGAAGGCCAGGACTTAATCAATCGTTGATATGGATGGCCACCTCTTACTCTAGGTATTTGGCTATTATGCTTACACTATCCTTTCACTATATTTTGATCAATGGTTGAGAGTATACTCAACATCGTATCGATGGTCGAGATCTCCTTCGAGTCTCGAAACTTTAGATATATCAAATCTCAACACCTTCTTTCCTCTGTACACCAATCTTCAAGAGATGTCAATCCACTGATGCGTGTCCCTTGAGGACCAATGGTCGAGATCTCCTTTGGGTCTCCAAACTTCGGAGATTTCAAATCTCAACCCCTTCTTTCCTCCAGAGTGATCACCTGCTGAGTAAGTCATAAGTGGTGGAGACCTCTTGCTATTGGTTAAATCTTCCACTTACACTATCCTTCCACTTTAGTAGATCGATGGTTGTGAATGCTCCCGAAGTGATTTTCAAATTGGACGTCTCGTGTCCACTTCGGTACTTTGGCATTCAAGACTTCGGGACTTTGGGTAAGTGTAGGTGGTAAAAATCCTACAGAAAAACTCTTGTAGTGACGTAACTTGATTATGTCACTTGATAACGTGTCACGAGATGAGTAGATTCCATGTGTCACTTTGTTTCATGATTTGCACGTACCTAAAATGTTGATTCAGCTTGACACGTGTCATTATCTGACTATGCCATGTGTCCTTGCTGACATAGTCTTGCTGACATGGATCTCCTCGATCTAACAGTTAGAATAATATCTGAAGGGTATCTCATATCGATGGATGAGAGTGACGTCGAAACTTCAGGACTTTTGACATTTCTTGGTGGTGAAACTCCAAAAGAAATTCTCCCGTAGTGACCTAACTTTCTTACATCACTAATTTTCATGGCACGAGCTGATTTCCTCTTGATGCTTGTCATCATATGATTATGCCATGTGTATTTGATGAAGTGATCTATTTTCATGGTCTACCACATGTCTTTTGTTGTCGTGGTCTACCACATGTCCTTGTAGACGTGGTCTTCCACGTGTATTTTATGACGTGGTCTGCTGAACAACAACCATGATCCAACGGTCATCGTATATCCTCTAGATCTGATGGTCCTTATTCATTTCATATTTTCGGGCTTTGGGTAGTTCAAATCTCAAACTGAATTCTTGAAGTGAGATTTCTCCGAAGCGTAACTTCCTCACAACCTTAGACCCAAACTAAACATTGTTCGTCGATCATGTTCTCAGATCGATGGATAGATCTATCTATGGTTCTGATATTCTATCTTATCCTATCCTTCCACTTAGAATGATCCAATGGCTGACGGAAATTCACATAAATGAGATCTCAGATCTTACCTTGCTTATCCTATCCTTCCACTTTAAGATGATCCGACGGTTGACTAGAATTCATGTTTGATCTAATGGTTGACGAGTATTTGGATCATCAAATTCTAAATCCTTTAGCCTCGCTTATCCTATCCTTCCATTTTAAAATTCTCCAATGGTTATGAAAACACTCGAAGCATATCAATGGTTGACGATGATTGCAAAACCACAACTTGTGAGTGATTTAACTCGACACCCAAACTCCACAATTTGAAGTTGTGCATTGTTGGTGAGTCAACTACAATAATGTATATTTGAAGCTATAAGATATGATGTTCCTGAATAATTGTGGGATTGGAAATAGAACGATTTTTAACTCTCCTTTCGATCTCTGCAATCTATCCCTGTTGTTGCTTTGGTGATTGCGCATCCGACTGCCAAAACTTAATCTTACTTAAAATGATCATTTGTTGGATCAACCATAGTCATTGATATTCGATTCTATGAGATATGATGATCTAATCCAATTGCGGGATTGGAACTAGCGAGTCATTGAATTCTCCTTCCTATATCTGCAATTTATCCCTGTCGTTGATCTGGCTTGCAGATATGATGGTCATGATCCTCCAATGGTCCTCATGCCCATGGTCACTCATATGAACAACATTCATTTATATGAGATGATCAAAACGGTCAATTTCTTTATCGGACAGATGTTGAGGCTTCCCACTCTGATCGGACAACTTCTAAGGCTTCTCACCCTGAGATTACGCTTTTCCTTCCGAGATTTGATCTCTGCATTTTCTAACCCTCCTGAAAGTTTATCATAGGAACATTGTTGATCCTATCGTTATCAACAATAATCATGAATTGCTTCAGTTCGCTCCTCCTCCTGAGATTACGCTTTTGATATTCTGCATTTTATTCTCTCCTCCTCCTGAGCTTACGCTTTCGATCTTCTACATATTTTTTTCTCCTCCTCCCGAGCTTACGCTTTCGATCTTTTTCATATTGTTCTCTCCTCCTCTTGAGATTTAATCATAGGAACATTGTTGATCCTATCGTGAAAAAAAATAATCATGAATTTCTTCATACTATTTGCTTCTTCCTCTAACTGATATACTATGCAATGCACTCTTCCTTCTAAGCTTCGATCTTCATTCGCTTATGTATTGTGTTTTCCCTTCCGAGCTTTGATATTCACACTGTTTGGTTCTTCTGCTAACTGATATACTGTTGACATCAATGCAAATCTCATCTATGGTAAATCACAATGATAATTCATCATAACAACAAATCATCACATCGACTGTTGACATCAATGAAAATATGTCCAACAATCTCCCCCTTTGTCATTGAGGGAAACACACTAACTAAATATACAAAACTCCCCCTGTGATGATGCTTTCTTCGTATGAAGTTTTCTCTCCCCCTTTGACATCAATGGAAAAGGGTTTTTCCTCCTGTGGTAAAGCTTTGTATGTCACTGAACAGAATCTGAACTTCGGTAAATCTTCCTACAATCATCCTTTCTTGTCATAAATGAATGACTCCCCTTGTCAATATGCTCTCTCTCTATTTCTGACTACTCTCCCCTTTGTTTATGAAAAGGTAGCTCTTCCTGACAAGGTTTATTCCCCAATTAATTTAGTAACTTCTTATCTCAGTTGATTTGGATTTTTGTGTTTCAATAGAGTTGTATTCTTGATACCAATTTTTGTAGTGATCAAGTATTTTCAAAACTTAATATAATTACTTTCTTATTTACTAACCAAAATACTTCCCCTGAGTTTTTACTGAATATTCTCCCACTTTGTTTCTAAAATGGTGGCTTTTCCTGATAGGGTCTCTCCTCTTGTTATCTCTACACGATGTCATGTACATCATTTTGTACATCAGAATGTTTCTTCTGCAGACGTCATTGTCCTACTAGAACATTGTGCAATTGTAGCTCATATTATTCAAACAACCCTTGGATCTTCCCATTGATTCTCATCGATCTCTAACTAGATGTATCCATCTTTATCCAAGATTCTTATTTAATGTACATTGCTTTGAAGTTGTCTTGGAAAGTTTATACTATGCTTGTCACATGACTGCAACTCTTTTTTCATCAATTGACTTCACTCTTGTTCACTTGTCCAGCCTTTGATATCCACATCTGTGATTTTCCTAGTTTCTTGAACTTTGTTCTTTGATCTTCTATTACTGCAACTTCATTTTTCTTCCATGTTTCATTTACTCATTTTGTCGTATTGTATGAATCATTTCTAATTGATTGTTTTCTTGAGTTCCAACAGTTATTGGATTTATGGCCATATCCACCACAACTATAACATCTCATAGTGTAACAATGTGCATCAATATGTCCAACATGATTACAGTTCCAACATCTTATACTGTTGTTGAACCTACCAACTTGTTTTCTTCCATTATGCCTACAATCTAAGGCTTTATGACCATATTCAATACAAGAAAAACAATCACCATTAAAAACACTCTCATACCTTCTTTGATTCATCCATGAAGGTGTCTATCTTCTAAACTTGCTTTGAGGTATATGAGTAGCTTCTGGATGTCTTCCTTGATCTGATCTTCTAAATTGTGTAGTGTTTCTTATATTTCTTGAACATGAAGAACTTGATTCATACATTCTTTCACTTTTTACAAGTGAAGGACCTGCATCAGGTTTCTTAGGAGTATTGATTTCTTCCTTGTTGTATCCAAGACCAGATTTGTCATTTGGTGATCTCTGACTATCCAAGATATCATCCAGGGTCATGAGTTGTTCAAGAACATGATTTGGGTATTTGAATTCTCAACCTTCTTTCTAAGATTCACAACTTATGCTTCCAACTCATGACAATATTCTTCCTTTTTATTCAACTGGTTCCTCACTATCGCCTCTCTCCTTTTGGCTTCTTCAAGTTGGATTTTAAAATTGGCATAACTTTCCCTGATTTATTTTAGTTCTACAAGGTTTTTTCGTGGTTCATCATCTTCCTTCTTTTCTTCTTTTGCTTGACTGATTTCATTTTTTAGTCTCTCGATTTCTTTTCTTTTGTTTGATCAGTAAGTTTTTTTTTCAATATTTTGATCTCTTCTTCTTTATTTTCTAACTAAATATTTTGATCAGATATGATTTCTTCATTGTCTTTGAGATTTTCTTTTAATTCCAGGATATGCCTTTGACTGCTAAGCTCATCATATTCCTTCCTCTTTTATTTTTCTTGACTGATTTCATTTTTCAGTCTCTTGATATCCTCTTCCTTTTCTTCTAACATGATATGCTCATACATTATCTTTTCATTGTCCTTGAGCATTTCCTTTATTTCCAAGATATGTTTTTGACTCTTTTCAAGAAATTATTTAGTGTAGTCATGAAGATAGCTATAGTCTGAATCATTATGCTCGTAGAGGTATTCAAAGAGAATCCAATAAACCTTTTGTTTGGCCTTTGATGGTTCTTCTTCTACTTCTTGCATGAGATAAATTCTAAGAGAACATTCTTTTATTGTATCGGATTCTTCTTCTTTACTTGCAGGGGAGGATTCAATATCAACATTATTGCAATCGAAATATTGTGGAGAGTCTTTACCTTTATTGATGGCTAAGTCTTCCTCTTCATCCTTCATAGGAATGTCTTTTGTGTCTTGTATTTTGATTTCATACATCTCTTCTAACTTCAACCATAAGTCCTTGGCGGATGTGCATAGTCCTATGCTTTCCTTGATAATCCATTGAGAAGAATCTTTAATGCTACTTCATTGTTCGTCCTTTCTTTACTTTGGACTGTAATCTTGGATAGATTGTTTGAGTTAGTTAAGTCCCAGGGCTTTCTTACTACTGAATACCAAACTTTAGATCCTCTTTACTTCAAATACTGTTTCATATTTTCTCTCCATGAAGAATAATATGTTCCATCAAATAGGGGATCTTCAATTGCGAAGAGAGCCATTTGTCCACCCATTTATTCAAGATATATCTTCCAGTGGTTAAACTGTGTTATAGGAACCCGCTCTGATACCAATTGTTGAACACACCGCACACACTAAGAGGGGGGTGGGTGAATTAGTGTGTGGACTTTTCTAAGTTTTCTTCTTCTTACAAGTTAGCGATTAAAACATAATTGAACAGATTAAGAACAACTAAATCATAATCAAAATCGACAAGAGATACCATATGTTTGTACAAGATTTTGTATAATGTATATGTATGTATGTGAATATAGTAATAAGAATTTTCCAACCACCAACTATTTTGTTTCAGCACCAACTGAAGTAAGGAGCTCCAACTCCTCGGAGAGCACCAACTCTGAAGCAAGACCCAGATTGTCGCAAGACCCATCTTTCTGATAGAACGCAGTCTATCCAACTAGATTTCATATACTAATTCAACTCTAATAGAAATAATACATTATTGAATCAACTCTATTTCATGATCAGAGGTATCCCATCAACGCTCATCACCGCATTTCATTTTCTATTTGAAATTTGTGCCTTCTTCTCTTTATCTTTCCTATAATATCCACACCTTATTCAGTTCTTCTTCTCTTTGATATTCACATGGACCTCAGGTCCATATCCCCTTCATTTTCTCTACAGGACACTCTTTCTCAGCGAGCCTATATTTTTCACAAGCCCATCTACCTCCACAGGCACACATCTAGTGAACCAATCATGGTTGTATTTATACCTGCTTATGCTCAAAAATTGTTTAAGTTATTGAGCTGACATGTGCAAAAAGTTATCACCAACTTGTTTATTTTCAACAACTTTGGGACCACCAGAGATCATCATTTCGTCTTCAATGTTAAACCTGGCATCCCCTTTTACTTTCATAAATCGATCACATGCATGAATCATTTTTCTTCGTCTCTGTGATAACATAAAACAATGCTTCCTTCAAACCATGTTCATATGATCATAGGCATAGAACCACAAGCTTATAATTTAAGTGACGCATTACATTCTTCCGTTTAAATCTCTTTACCATATGACCAATGGAATTATTAAGACCTTACGCGAGATGAGTGCTTGAGCTCTTATCAATTCAACGACCATGATTCAATCTCCCTATGAGATGGACGATTGTCGGGACTTCGAGACTTCACCCTTTGGAACTTTTGGGTTTGAAACCTTTCAAAACTTCTGAATCAGATTTCCTGAACAGATTGGATGATTTATGTTTATTTCGTGGAAACAAATCAATCATCATATTTGATTCTTACAAGGCTTAATATGACGGCCAGGACTTAATCAAGCATTGAGATGGATGGCCACCTTTTACTCCAAGTCTTCGAATATTATTCTTACACTATCCTACCACTGTATTTTGATCAACGGTTGAGAGTATACCCAACATCAGATCGATGGTCAATATCTCCTTCGCGTCCGGACATCAAAGATATCAAATCTCAACCCCTTCTTTCCTCCATACGTAAATATTTCAAAGTTGTCAATCCACTGATGTGTGTCCCTTTAGGACCAACAGTCGAGATCTCCTTCGGGTCTCCAGACTTCAAATATTTCAAATCTCAACCCCTTGTTTCCTCCGGATTGATCACCTATTTAGTAAGTCATAAGTGATGGAGACTTCTTGTTTTCGATTAACGCTTCCACTTACACTATCCTTCCACTGTAGTATATCAATGGTCGAGAATTCTCTCGAAGTGATATTCATATTACATGTCTCGTGTCCACTTCGGGACTTCAACATCCAGGACTTCAAGACTTTGGGAAAGTGCAAGTGGTAAAAATCCCAAATCAAAACTCCCATAGTGATGTAACTTGCTTATGTCACTAGATGATGTGTCACGAGATGAGTAGCTGCCATGTGGCACTTTGTTTCATTATTTTCACGTACCTTAAATGTTGATTCATCTTGCCACTTGTTATTGTCTGGATGTGCCACGTGTCCTTCCTGACGTGGATCTCCTCGATCTAACGATCAGAATAGTATCCGATGAGTATCTCAGATCGACGGCTGAGAGTGACTTTGGAACTTCATCCTTCGCGACTTCGAGAGTTTTGACATTTCTTGGTGGTGAAACTCCTGAAGCAATTCTCTTAGAGTGATGTAACTTGATTATGTCACTTGTTGTCATGGAATGAGCCAATTTCCTCTTGACGCTTATCATCATCTAATTATTCCATGTGTATTTGCTGACATGGTCTGTTGTCATGGTCTACCTCATGTTGTTTGTTGTCATGGTCTGTTGATGTGGTCTACCACATGTCCTTGTAGACGTGGTCTGCTGACATGGTATGCCACATGTCCTTGCTGACGTAGTCTGCTAACCAACAACCCTGATCCAACGGTCATCGTATATCCTCCAGATCTGATGGTCCTTATTCATTTCAGATTTTCAAGCTTCAGGTATTTCAAATCTCAAACTGAATTCTTGAAGTGAGATTTCTCTGAATCGTAACCTCCTCGGAACCTTAGACCCGAACTAAATGTTGTTCATCGATCATGCTCTCAGATCGATGGCTCGATCCATCTACGCTACTTCTCTTCTGGATTATCCTATCCTTCCACTTAGAATGATCCAACGACTGGCGAAAATTATCATAAATGGCATATCAAATCTTACCTCGCTCCTATCCTTCCACTTTAAGATGATCTGACGGATGATGGGAGTTCTGGTTTGATCTGATGGCTGATGGGTATTTGTATAATCAAATTCTCAACCCTTTAGCCTCGCTTATCCTATCCTTCCATTTTAAGGTGATCCAATGGTTATGAAAACACTCGAAGCATATCAACGATTGACTATGATTGGAGAACTACAACTTGCAAGTGATTTAAGTCGACACCCAAAATCTACAATTTGAAGTTGTGCATTGTTGGGGAGTCAACCATAGTCGTCGATATTTGAAGCTATAAGATCTAACGGTCTTGACTAATTGCGGGATTGGAAATAACACGATGTTTAATTCTCCTTTCGATATCTGCAATCTATCCCTGTCGTTGATCTAGTGATTGCGCATCAGACGGTCACGAATTAATATTACTTAAACTGATTTTTTTTTGGATCAACCACAGTCGTCGATATTCGAGTCTATGAGATCTGACGATCTAGGAAAATTGTGGGATTGGATCTAGCGATTAGTTCAATTCTCCTTCCTATATCTGGAATTGATCCCTGTCGTTGATCTGGCTTGTAGATCTAATGGTCACTATCCTCCAATGATCATCAAGCCCACGATCACTCATATGACCGATGTCCATTTATATGAGACGATCAACATGGTCAATTTCTTGATCAGACGATTGTTGAGGCTTCTCACTCTGATCGGACGATTATTGAGGCTTCTCACCCTGAGCTTACACTTTTCTTTCCGATATTTGATCTTTGCATTTGCTAACCCTCCTGAGATTTTATCATAGGAACATTTTTAATCTTATCATGATCAACAATAATCATGAATTGCTTTAGTTTTCTCCTCCTCCTGAGCTTACACTTTTGATATTCTGCATTTTGTTCGCTCCTCCTCCTGAGCTTACACTTTCTATCTTATGCATATTATTTTCTCCTCCTCCTGAGCTTATGCTTTCAATCTTCTACATATTGTTCGCTACTCCTCCTGAGATTTTATCATAGGAACATTGTTGATCCTATCATTATAAACAATAATCATGAATTGCTTTATATTGTCTGCTTCTTCTAATAACTGATATACCGTGCAATGCGCTCTTACTTTTAAGCTTTGATCTTCATTAGATTCTGTACTGTGTTTTCCCTTATGCGATTTGATCTTCATACTATTCGCCTCTTCTGCTAACTGATATATTGTTTAAATCAATGACAATCTCATCTATGGTAGATCACAATGATAATTCATTATAACAACAAATCATCACATCGATTGTTGACATCAATGACAATATGACCAAAAATCTCCCCCTTTGTCATTGAGGTAAACACACTAACTAAATATACAAAACTCCCCCTGTGATGATGCTTTCTTTGTATGAAGTTTTCTCTCCCCCTTTGACATCAATGGAAAAGGGTTTTTCCTCCTGTGGTAAATCTTTGTATGTTACTGACCAGAATCTGAACTTGGGTAACTCTTCCTAAAATCATCATTTTCTTGTCATAATTGAATGAATCCCCCTGTCAATATGCTCTCTCTTTGTTTCTGACTACTCTCACCGTTTGTTTCTGAAAAGATAGCTCTTGCTGACAAGGTTTCTTCCGCTGTTAATTTACTAACTTCTTATCTCAGTTGATTGGGATTTTTTGGTTTCAAATGAGTAGTCTCCTTGATACCAATTTTTGTAGTGATCAAGTCTTTTCAAAACTTAATCTAACTACTTTCTTATTTCCCCTGAGTTTTCACCTACTGTTCTCCCCCTTTGTTTCTAAAAGGGTAGATTTTTATGAGAGGGTCTCTCCTCTTGTTATCTCTACAGGATGTCATGTACATCATTTTGTACATCAGAATGCTACTTCTGTGGATGTCTCTGTCCTACTGGAACATTGTGCAATTGTAGCTCATATTATTAAAACAACCCTTGGATCTGCCCATTGATTCTCATCGATCTCTAAAGATATGTATCCATGTTTATCCAATCTGCTTCTTTACTAGACATTTCTCTTAAGTTGTCTAGGAAAGTTTATACTATGCTTGTCAGATGACTACAATTCTTTTTGCAGCAATTGACTTCACTCTTGTTCACTTGTTTAGTATTTTCTATCCACATTTGTGAGTGTCCTAGTTTCTTGAACTTTTTTCTTTGATCTTCTATTACTGCAACTTCATTTTTCTTCCATGTTTCATTTACTCTCTTTTTTTTTCTTCGTATTGTATGAATCATTTCTCATTGACTGGTTTCTTGAGTTCTAATAGTTATTGGCTTTGTGGACATATCCACCAAAACTATAGCATCACATATTGTAACATTGTGCAACAATATGTGCAACATGATTGCATTTCCAACATCTTATACTGTTGTTGAACCTACCAACTTGTTTTCTTCCATGATGCCTACAATCTTAGGCTTTATGACCATATTCATTACAATAAAAACAATAACCATTAAAAGCACTCTCATACCTTGTTTGATTCATCCATGAAGATGTCTCTCTTCTAAAATTTCTTTGAGGTATATGAGTAGCTTCTAGATGTCTTCCTTTATCTAATCTTCTAAATTTTTTAGTGTTTCTTTCATTTTTTGAACATGAAGAACTTGAGCCATGCCTGCTTTCACTTTTTACAAATGAAGGATTTGCATCAAGTTTCTTAGGAGTACTAATTTCTTCCTTGTTGTATCCAAGACCGGATTTGTCATTTGGTGATCTATGACTATCCAATATCTCATCTAGGGTCATGGAGATGTTGAATAACCTGATTTGGGTATTTGACTTCTCAACCTTCTTTCTAAGATTCACAAATTCTGCTTCCATCTCATGACATGATTCTTCCTTTTTGTTCAACTAGTTCCTCACTAACTCCACTCTCCTTTTGGCTTCTTCAAGTTGGATTTTAATATTGACATAGCTTTCCCTTAGTTCTTTTAGTTCTACAAGGTTTTTACTTGGTTCATAATATTCCTTCTTTTCTTCTTTTGCTTGACTGATTTCATTTTTCAGTGTCTCGATATCCTCTTTCTTTTGTTTTGTTAGATCAATAACTTTTGTTTTCAATCTTTTGATTTCTTCTTCTTTGTTTTCTAACTGAATATTTTTCTCAGATATGATTTCTTCATTGTCTTTGAGATTTTATTTTAATTCCAGAATATTCCTTTGATTGCTAAGCTCATCATCTTCCTTCGTCTTTTATTTTTCTTGATTGATTTCATTTTTCAATCTCTTGATCTGTTCTTCCTTTTCTTATAACTGATTATCCTTATCATACATTATATTTTCATTGTCCTTGAGCATTTCCTTTATTTCCAAGATATGATTTTGTCTCTTTTCAAGAAATTCTTTAGTGTAGTCATGAAAATATTTATAGTCTGAATCATTATGGTCATAGAGGTATTCACAGAGACTCCAATCAACCTTTTGTTTGGACTTTGATAGTTCTTCTTCTACTTCTTCCATCATAAAAATGATAACATAACATTATTTTATTGTATCTGAGTCTTCTTCTTTACTTACAGGGGAGGATTCAATATCAACATTATTGCAATCGAAATATTGCGGAGAGTCTTTACCTTTATTGATGGCTTCATCTTCCTCTTCATCCTTGATAGGAATGCCTTATGTGTCTTGTCTTTTGATTTGATACATCTATTCTAACTTCAGCCATAAGTCCTTGGCAGATGTGCACAGTCCTATGCTTTCCTTTATTGTATCTGATAATCCATTTAGAAGAATCTTTAATGCTAATTCATTGTTCTTCCTTCCTTTTCTTTATACTGTAATTTTGGATAGATTCTTTGAGGTAATTAAGTCTCATGGCTTGCTTACTACTGAATTCCAAAATTTAGATCCTCTTGACCTAAAATACGGTTTCATATTTTCTCTCGATGAATAATAATCTGTTCCATCAAACAGGGGAGCTTCAATTGCTGAGAGAGCCATATGTTGTAATGTCCCCACTTTGGGACATCATCACAGGGCAGAGATTTATGATGACTAGAGTAGCCAGATGGATGTTATAGTGAATACAGGGGTATTTGAGAGGCATTGTGGGGTCCAGTTGGTATTTATCATCATATTCCATCATCATGAGCCATTCCACACAGGTTGGCTTTGGTTTCGTTCCATTCCAACGATTTCCATGATTTTGACTATTTTGAGCTATAAGTTAATTAAAATCACTGAAGAGGGCATTTTGGGCACATTACTTGGAGGAACCTCTCAATGTAATAGCTCATTGGAATCAGAAGGAGAAGAACTACAGGATGGGATGGCTAGAAGTGACTTTCAGTGGCCAGGGAAGCCACAAGGAGAGATAAGGAGCTTTTCAAAGGTAAAAAGGTTAATTAATTAATTAAAGTGATTTAATTAATTAATTAAATATTA
>SNQJ01S0159476.1:0-21874 GCA_010110895.2 Picea sitchensis | reverse complement strand
AGGTGACCCCTTTGAATGGTAAGGAGATGTTGATTATGTCAAAATGAGGTCAAAAGGGTGGTACTGGCATGTAATTGGAGGTTTGTGGTATATAGTATAGGCAAAGAGCATGGTCAAAACCGGGGACCAACAATCTGTTCCATAGGTGGGACACGGTAGTTGTCTTTATCAGACGCTCGATTAAGGTTTCAGAAATCGACACATAGTCGGATTTCACCACTCTTCTTCCAGATAGGGACAAGATTAGAAACCCATTGCGTGTGCCTAACTGGGAAAATTATCTTAGCATTCATGAGTTTATTTAATTCTTTTTTGACGGTCGGTTCGAGCTTAGGGTACATTTTTCTTAACTTTTGTTGAAACGGAAAGGTTTGGGGTTTCATAGGAATCACGTGTTGTATGATGTTAGGGTAAAAAATTTTAAGGTCGTCATACGTCCATGCAAAAACATCTTTGAATTCCTTAAACAATTTAATAAATGTGGCTTTCTTTTGTTCAGAACACCCCACCCCTAAATTAATGCACTGCGGATTGTCATTAGTTAGCAAGTTTACTTTTTCATATGATAATAAGGAACTATTGGTTTTACAGTTGACCGATTTTTTGAATTTGTCTTGAAGATCGTAAAATTTTTCTAATCTAACTATAGATTTAGGGATCGAATTTACCATGTCCGATGAAGATTCAGGAGATCTCGGATCTGGTATTACTGTGAAATCGCGCAGATTGTCGTCATGAGTGCATTCGTCGATCACCGTGCATTGGAAAGTTTCTTCCATATGTAGGAATCTGATAATATGTTGATCGTCGTCGAAGACTCTCCAATTCATGATGTTGTCGGGAATGGATGGCCTGAACAACAGTTCGACGGAGAATGCATTCGGGGACAAGCCTTCTGTAGGAAAGAGTTTGGAAGCTACGTTAGCTAATAAATCAGCTTCAGAATTATTCAATCTAGGAATAGAATTTATGTTGAAAGCAGAAAACGTATTCATTAAATTCCATACCTCAGATTGGTAGCTTTTAAGATGTGGAGATAGATAGTGGATATAATCTCTTACCTGTCTAACCATGATTTTCGAATCGCCAAAAACAGTCAAATTTTGAATGTTCATATCTAATGCTTTTTTGAGGCCCTGTAATAAAGCCTTATATTCTGCTGTCTTATTAGTACATTCAAATTCTAACCTGCATGCAACCAAGGTTTTGTTACCTGTGGGATCAATAATAATGCAGCCTGCACCAGCTCCTTCTTTGGACTTTGACCCGTCAAAGTAAAGAGACCATACTTGATTTTTATCGGGTGCATGAGACCATTGTGTAGAAACTGCTGGCTGCATGTATGCTACGATCTCAGACTGTTGTTCTGGGTTGGTGATAGCTGAAGTCTTGGCCATGAAATTGCCGAAAAAGGTATCCATCCCTTGTATTTCGGGTGAATCGACAGAAGGTGTAAATGGTTCATTGGGTTCATTTAAATCTGTGACTATGAGCTTTAGGTAGCTTTCACGATTTACCTTGATATTGTTGGGTTTTCCGTTCTCGGGCAACCACAGGTGAGACCAATCTATCACGAAATAGCCATGTAGATGCTCTAACCAGTCTCTTCTTAAAAACAAACCATAAAATTTTGGAATATCCACAACAATAATATCAATCACTTGATGAACTTTGGGGTTAGACGATAATCTTATAAGCACATGCCTTAATTCGCTTATAACTTTAACACTAGTTCGATCAAGTTGGATGATTTTTAAGGTGGATGGTTCAACTTCAGCATTAGTCTTCTAACACATAGACCATGGCATTACATTGGATGATGCTCCTAAATCTACCATACAATTGTGCATGTTCCTATTAAAGATTTCGAAAGTTAACAAAAATGGAGGTACATTTCTACAAGTACTAATGGTGGAATCTTGTGGCTTTTTACTCACAGCCTCTAAAGTTAATTTATCTACATTTGTTACATTATTTATAGGAAGGCCTCCCTTCTTGTGAGGATCATAATTGTTCTTAGAGGAATCCTTCTGAGGAACTTTTGTTTTGTTCTGAAAAACTTTGTTACTGCTTGGATTACCTTTTTTGCTATTCTCTGTGATATTATGTAACATTTTTTGTAGGAGAAATGGAAATTTTAATAATTCATAAACATAAATGTTAACCCTTAACTTTTTTAGATCTTCAACTAAATCATAATCTAAGTTTGGGTTTACATGACTATGTTTAGTCTCAACTGGTTTAGACTGTTTTGGGGGAAAAGTCGTAGTTTTTTCAGAAGAAGGTTTGTTTGTTGTCTTACTCCTAGTATTGTAGGGATGTACTGTCTCGAAATTAGCTTGAAAAATGCTATCCAAGAAGTGTCCAAAAATGTTTGGGGAAGATTCTTCTTCTTCAACTACTTCCTCAAGGATCTCAGGGGGCATCAAGTTATCTCGGGCTTCTAGAATCATTTGAAGAGCGAATTGCAGGCTTTCTAGATTTAAGCCCTCAGTATTCGAACTAGGTCGGTTGGTGGGAAAAGGCTTCCTAAATGGGGGTTTGTAAGGCCTTTTGCTTGAAGAAGATTCTCCGGCCATCCTTTTCAAATATGTAACTTGATTTGACAGTTTTTTAATGACTTTAGTTAAGTTTTCTAAATCTGATCTTTCAGGTTGTGTTTTATTTTGAGCAGGTCTAGGGAGGATTTCAATTTTCTTTTTGGAAGATGAACTAGTCTCTTTTCGTTGCTAGTAGTGTATTTTAAACTAAGAATGTCTTTTTCAATATGGTTGGCCTCTTCGAAAGCCTCTAACAATGTGGATTTCTTAGATCGCTTTACCCAAATGGCTATACTTTGATGCAAGGCTTTAGTATAGTATGCTATGATAAGATTCTCAGTAGGCATCGAGTCTGTAGGGATTCAGTTCTTTAGTGTTAAGAATATTTGGTTAAAGTCTTTGATTTTCTCTTTGGGGTTCATTCTTAAACTAGAAAGCTCGATGACTAGAACTTCTGGGGACTTATCATCTCCAAACTTCTCAAGAAAGCAGGATTCAAACTTCTCCCATGACACGATCGTATGGGGCTGCTGGGAAAAGTACCAGGTAGAGGCATTTCCCTCGAAAGTATAGGGGAACAACCTACATACTACTTCTTCATGCTCGACATTAAGGAGTCTAATGGCTAACATAAAAATTTTAATGTGATCTTCGACGATCTGTTTAGAGTCAGGGTCAAACTTGGGGAGCCATTTCTCCAGATGTTTGGGTAAGGGATGTTGAGGCCCAGGTACGGCTACTGCATCTTGGTTGAGCTAGGGTCCGACAATATTGTTCTGGTTGTCCATTGGTGTAGGTGATGTGAAAGGCTGGGAAGAGGAACTTCATTCACCAGAAGAGTCTTCTCCAGAAGAAGAAGGAGATGATGGAGGTGGTGAGGGGGGTATTCCAGATCCTCCTGCAGCAGGAGTGAGGATTGGATCTGTAGGGTTTAAAGTGAGGTTAGTGCCTCCAAGTTGTTATATGATATCATAGAAATCTAATGGTTGGTCCAAAGGTCGATTTGGCTGTCTTAAACAAGCGAAGGCACTATGTGTTCTTATGAGAGATTGTTAGACAATCTCCTGTACATCACCACTTGTTGGATTTGGGGTTACTGGTTCAACTGTGATCCGTAGATTTCCATTTGATATGGTTGTTGTTTGAGGGATGATGTTGTCATTTGAATGAATTCTTGTCACTATAGGTGAGCAGTTGGGTGGTGGAGGAGTCTTACGACCGCCTTGTGCCATTAATAATTTGCAGGCCCTCCTTCTAGCGCCATTTGTTGATGGGCGAAATTGACCGCTCGTCAACTGGAGGGGTGGATCCGATCCAAGGTTGTATAAATAACCCAAGTTGTTTGGATTAATCCACTCCGACGGGTTTAGCGGCTCCGTTGGCTGATCTAAGTCCTAGGAAAATGAAAGAAAAACTAAGCTAAAGAAACTAATCTAAGTGAAAATAGCAGCTACTGCAAACTATATACAAATCTGAAACATATATATACAGTTTACAAACTAATATTATAAAACAATAATTCTACTTATTAAATGTTTATCTATCAATACAATTAAATCTCAATTATATATGTACAGTATTTATAGAATACAAATTTTGATCGAAATTTGCAAAATCATTTGTAAATTGTCTTATGACAGCGAAGCTATTATTTTTGGATTTTTATAACTTTTATGAAAAAGAAATAAACAACAACTATCTAAATAAGAAAAGAAGATAATAATATATACTATATATCTATCTAAACTACAGAGAATTCTTAAATTAATTAACTATTAAATTGCAAATAACAAACTAACCTGAAGTAGCACTTCCTATTTTCCCTGTGCACAGTACTCAATTCAGCTGTTTGATGGGGGAAACCCACACCAAATTTTGCAATAACCTTCTCATAAACAAGAAGCAACGATGCTCTTGAATATGAACGACAGAACAAACAAGAGGTATAGCAACAACAATTTTATAGTTTACAGATCATCACATTTAGATAAATCCCTGTGCGAAGATTTGTACATAACTGCTCATTTAACAAAGAAGATTAACCTTCTATTCATTAAATTAAAACAGGGTAATTGCTGTAAGTAAAATGAGATACATCAAATATGGACAATACATTAAATCATATCGCATCAACCTGTAACAAATCTTGATATCTAAAGTAGTCAATAATTTGATTACAAATTAAAATGCACAAAAACTTGAACAAAAGTAAGATAAATTGAAGCTAAAGCCGTACAAAAATCCACTTTCATTCGAGTCTGTATAATCATCAGTCCATAGTCTCTGTTCTCCCAACAGTGATGGATTGTTTCAAAAAATAATAATTATATAAAGGCCATAGGATAAAACAATCCTTGTGGAAAATATCAAAACTGTTTGAAAAAGATATGGGAACAATCTCCCAGATTCCTATTTCTGCCTAACACTAACAAACTAATCCCAAAACTGTGTAACAAAAGGCATGTTCTAAAATGCCACAGCAAATCCATTTCCCATTGAAATTCATGTGTACCTATAGATGGACAAAAATAAACAATTTCAGATAGTGTTTAATCGTAAAATCAACAGAAATTCAAATTTTATGACTAGCTACAGAATCTCATGATTTTGTAGCTGGTCATATTTACAAACAAAATCGTGTTAAATTAATCCAATGGTAACAAAAATGTTATGCGATCTATCAAACAAATCCTTTATTACTAATTCAAAGCAAACCAAATCGTTCATGCTAAACAGAATCGTATTGATTCAATTCAATCGAAACAAAACTATATTCGATTTATCAAACAAATCTTTTATACTAATTCAATGCAAACACAATTGTTTATGCTAATTCAAAACAAACGAAATCATTATTGCTAATTCAAAACAAACATAATCGTTCTAAAAACATTTTTGAAATATCATACCTTGGCTGTAGGGATACGATTCGGTCAGGATAACTTTGAATTAACAATGGCAATGGCTGCCTCAACATTTTTGAACACGATAGAGCATGTGGTCTTTTGCCTCTTATCGTTAGCTTGCAGTCTATCATTTTCCTTAGACAACACAGTCACCCGGTCCTCCAAGGAATTAATTCAGGATTGCAATATAGGGACATCTGTATAGTATCGTTTGAGCCAAGAGTTGCATTCATTGCACTGTAGTCGATCGGGCTGAGTCACTACAGGTGAGGAATATTTTCAATTACTAGTGGTTCCACTGTCAAACTTGATCCCAGGGAAATTAGGGTCATCCTTAAGGCACGACGGGAGGTTGGATATGTAGTCATATGGTTTGACAKAACAAAGACCGTGTGAGTATGGGTACTCCTCGGTCAGAAATTGCTCAATCTCAGAATCCAAATATTCACTCAAAACAATAGGCTTTTGGTCTATGTTTTGTTTGGGCTTATTACGAGCACACCTAGATATCCAACGTGTAACCTTCTTACCTTTTCTATTGACATCGGTATTACCTTTGCCCTTTTTTCTTGCGGGCCTCTTAACAGGCTTAGCACTGTCTTTTAAACTTGAGTCAGGCAAGGTGTTGGGTAAGTCATCATTGGGGTAGGTCGAGGGTTCAACCGAGGGTATGAGTGTAGGAGGGGGAACTACAGGCCCAACAAGGGTTCCAGTGACCATGGTCTTGTCCACTTGACCACATTCAGGAGTGGCAAAGCCATTCCTCAATAGGAAAGCTTGCCAACAGTCACCACTCAACCTCAGATGATGAATAATAACGATTTTAATCAAATAATGATGGAAGAGGTTGGAGTCATCCTTCTCCCTCTTAAATCGTTTATCCATTTTATACAGACTGCAAAGGAGTTAATGAGGCATATTCAAAGGGAAATATATGAAATTCATAAGCAGTCGGAGATGGTAAAGAAACACTAAACCATATCTACCTTCACAAGTAACGAATTTCTTAACAATGGCCAACAAATCATGCCATCGAGACTTAAGGGTCGTGACTGGCATACCTTTGTCAGAACTGATAATTTTCCTCGAGTTAAACAGGAGCATCCATGACACTTCATCCACCTTCGAATTCTTAAACCATTTCTGCCCCTTGGCTGGCAAACTTATGGCTGAGCTGAGGAATTCTTCGTTCAATTCGAGTTAGATGTCTCCAACTTTAGCCCTGCATCCATCGAATGTGAGGGAAAATTGCTGAGCAACCGTGAGGTTGAAACCCTCAAATTTTTTGATGAAAACTAACCAACCATTACTCTCCAGGTACGCACGAGCATTATCAAACAATAGCAGCATTTGGATTCCATTGGGTTCTATGCGCACTACAGGAGCCATAGGAGAGAGCACACAATTGACAGGGTAAACAGTGAGGGGGTTGGACAGGGTAGACACAGGACTAATTCCCACAGTTTTCTCAAAACAAGCAGGAGGTATCCCGAGGTGCAAGGAAAACATTAACGCTTATGCCTGCGAGGGTGGTGGAGTGAAATGAAACCATGCAAAACATTCATGTTGGCATGTACAATCAATGACGCCTTGGTAATAACTTCATTCACATCACAATCCAAAGCTTTGAACACCAAATATCGAATGGATTATTCACATAATCATCAAAATCCATTACGTACAAAAGATTTTGACCAAATGAAATATCAAATAACCATTTGAAAACCATAGTGTTCATAACCAACAATTGGTCTGAATGTTAAATCCACAATAGTATTTGTATGATTTAAAGAAACCACTACATCGACCATTGCACCATGGGTTTAATCAAAGACACCAAAATTCATTGCATCATGAACTTATAAATTGAAACCATATTAAAAAAAATACAAAGTGAATAAAGGTTTGGTGTTTTGCCAACTGTATGACCATTATTGAGTTAGAGGTGAAATGACCACATGAACAAAAGTATTCATAATAATTCAAAAAATCATTGTAACGTTATCAACATGACTTCCAACTCAAGGTTTTCATGCTTGCAGTCATGAAAATGAAAATGAAAGGCAGGTGTGTGAATGCGCAAGATAATAGTGTCATTTTGTTTTTAAAGAATTGTGATGAGTGTTGAGGGTTCAAAACCCTTGTGTAGGTAGCTTATAAGAAAAATATAGAACTGCAAAATGGTTGCCAACAAGATGAGAAAAAAAGGAAGTTGGTGCTTCCAATGAATCTAATTCTTCAAGACATCTAAGAAAAATCATTTTGTGGTTTTCTCCCGATTTAGGTTTCTACATAAAACATTGGTGTATTGTGTATGTGTGTGATTGTTTATTTCTTATTGCTCATTATTGGATAATAATTCTACATTGATTCAACATTTGAAGAAAAAGGATTATAATTACGCTATTATTGATTCACCCCCCCTCTCAGTAATCCAACAAAACATGCAAAGACATAGAAAGATGGTATGAGAAATCCCACCAAGCAGTGAAAAGAATTGATTACATCAGTGTGGTTCAAAAGGCCGAGATGTTGAAGAGAATGTAATTCAGGTACTAAGGGACAACAACATCGATAGTATAAGGAAGTCAATTGAATATTGGGTGAATATGGCCTAATAACCTCAACATGAGATCCAAGATAAATGGGTCTATTGTGAAAGGAGTCGGACCAATATCAATTAGGCGATGAGAGACATCCGTCTCCCAGAATCCAATACACCCGAGTACTTTTTTGACTTGCATGACATAGTCAAACTACATGCAGAACAAGACTCATCGTGGACTATAGAGATAGAAAAGGTGGCGAACATGGCGCCATGTCAAGTACAACAATTCATGGAGCACTTGATCAAGGCTCAGACAGTGTTACAACAGTTAAGTGTTAAAGTAGTCAAGTATCGGGAACGAGCAGTAGAGATAAGGGAGATCCTTTCAGCTCTGGTGGACCAACACAGATTCTCGTATGCCAACACATGCGAGGAATTCTTCGTAAAATGATCAGAGTATGAGAAGAGTCTTCCAATCAAGTGAAATCATTTAATGACTCTTAGAATACTAAGAGATGAAAGTGCCATGTGACGATGTTTTGTTTTACTTATTTTTCACTTTTGATAGTTATTTTTAATTAATAATTTGTTATAAATAAGAGGATAAACTTGTTAAAAGAGGTGGATGGTTTTTGCAAAGACCCTGATTTTTGGAATTGTAAAGAACTATTTCAGAAATACCTTAATTGAGAAGTCATGTTTAGGACTGGAGACAAGTTTCTATTTTTTCATCAAAGGTGTGTGTGATTGGATCATAAGGAGGAATTACTTCTAGCTTTATCTCATGAATGGATGTTGTAATGAGTAAGAGTTTCTGAATTTGTTGATAAGCATTTGATTCAATATTTTTATAATTCTTCTCTCTAATGATGTAAAACAAAATCATTGTGTTAATGTATGATTAGTGATTAGAGCTAAGGAAACTATTTTTCTTGACATCATTTATTTTCATGTATGTTCTCTTCTGATAATCGTATCTCAATCAATAATTGAAACACCAACAAGTTGATGTATTAGTACTAGGCTTGTCATAGGTGTAAGAATCATTGTATGCATACTTAAGAACGAGGCTTATCCTGATCTCATCCTTCTCCAGTAGTTAATATTTTCCCCTTTGTTACCCAACTAGTTTATACCAAAACCTGTCGTGTATTAGACCCACCTATAAGAGGAAATATGAAAAAGTGAACGATCAAACTGAAGGAGGATTTTTTGCGAGAAGATATCATGTAAATCACTACATAAAGCCCATCAATTAATTGGCTGAATCACAAGATCTAGAGAGCTATTACACTATCAAACATCAGAGAGTCTAATTGGGCCTTGATGGTGGGTTTGGTTCTTGATGTTGAGTTAAAGGGATTTAGAACCCCTCAACACACCCCTCTAGAACATGGTTGCTGACTAGATCAATGAACATAAATGATTGTGGAAATCCAAAGGAGAATTAATGAAGGAGATAATTCACATTACAAAATCCATCGGGATCGTAGATATCCATCAGGATAGTATATCAATGATGGACATGATTTTCACTCCATCACACAACTTTCCGATGCAGAAGTTGGGGTTGTTGTTAAACATTGAGCATGTTAGAGGTCTGCAATCGACTAGGAAAGTCGATCTTAAAGTGATAAAAAAATCAATGGTTTTCTCAGTTTCTGAAATTGGAGTCAATCTTGGTCGTCTGTCGATAGGTGAATGATGACCATAGATATCGATCTTTCATTGTTTCGACAATTCAGGAGGCAACGTAAGATGGATCCTTAGAACTCCCGAAGCAGTAGAGCCCTGAAGCTCCGAAGATGTATTGTGTAGGGATTCCCCAGTCCAACGTTCATGATAAATAAGGAATGAAGTAGAAATATCTTCTGAAGCCCAAGCTCCGAAGTGTCGGAGCTCCGAAGCTCTGAAGAGGTAGTTGTTCGAAAGTTTGCCACTTCAGCGTTTAGAGGAAATGGGATGAGGTGAAAGGTAAACCTATGAAACCCAAAGTTATGGAGCCCTGGAGACCCGAAGCATAGGATAAGAACCTATATGTTAGCATTGGGTCATATCCTGTGGTCACATGAGATGGGGGGGTGAAGAAAAATAACTAAGTGCCCGAAAATTGTTTTTATAGAGAAGGCATTAGAGAAGGAGCATCTCGTAAACTGGATTTGAATAGTAAATTTCTCAGGAAATCATCAAAAAACAAGTATGATATATTAATGAATCATAATGGTTTGTGTTTTCTTGAAATTATTGATAACATTTAGCCTGATAAAGTTCTATTGGTTGCACATTGTTGTAGAATTAAATATGTTATAATGGAACAGAGTTATCACAAAGTGTAGAGACAGATGGATGATGCACAAAATTATTACATTCAAGAAGATAAAATCAGAGGGATGAATGTCCAGTTGGTTATGGAAGGAACAAACTCCAATGGACATGGAGAAGAAAAGGATGATAACATGAATATGGTAGAGACCATTAGAATTTTTCAAAAATATGCCTAGAGTAACAAAGTTGACAATGAAAGGCTTATGAAATCTGAAGAGTAGAAGAAAGACTTAAATATGAAGTTAATGAAGATCCTAGACATAATTGAAAATAAATTGGATAAGGAGAGTGGCTCCAGCAAATCAGGAAGCCACAAGACCCTTGAGGAAAGAGGATGATCTAGCAGTGATAACAAACATGACCATCACTCCGAAAGGAATTCCAACAAGAGAGAACATAGAAACTCAAGTCCATCCCCTGTCAGGAAGCATAGAAGGTCTGGGGTGGATTAATTGAAAGGATAAATGAACAATATCAAACCTCCTACCTTTGATGGAGAACACAAGAAATATGAAGATGTTGAGACATGGTTGTTGGGAATGAGAAAATATTTCCAACTGCATAACTATTCTTCTCATGCAGAAAGAAGAATTGCTATCTACCAACTTAAAGGAAAGGCATCCATGTGGTGGGATCAACTTGTGCAAGTGAAACACATCAAAGAGAATAATGTTACATGGAAGGAATTCAAGAATCATTTTGAGAAGAAATACTTAACCAAGAGGTATTATGACAAAAATATGAAAGAGTTCTTTGAACTCAAACTAGGAAGAATGACCATTGATTAGTATGAAAGGAGATTTTTAGAACTATTTAAGTATGTCTCCTTCATCAAGGATGAGACAATTAAGATCTAGAGATACCTGAGTGGGCTTCCATCTTTCATCAGTGACAAGATTCAATATGATGATCCCAAGAATTTGGAGGAAAACATAAGGAGATCCAAGTTCTTATACGATCAACATAAATGAAAGCATACTTTCCAAAGATCTTGGGAAGGAAAGAAGAAGTTTAAGAGGGAACAAAGTCAGAAGGGGAATAAGCCATCATGTTTCAGAATTAGTCCTCAATGAGAGTCATCTTTTAGAGAGCAGAGAGTGGCTGAGGTAGGTGGGAAAAGGCCAAGGGAGACACCCATTCAATTTTTGGGTTGTAAAGGAGACCATAAGTATAAATATTCCCCTCACAAAAGTGACAAAGTGAGAGATTTCCACAATGTACAGCAAGAAGAAACAGTGGAAGACATGGGCATAAGTGTACCAAGGATCTATGAATCTCTGGACAACAAGCAAGTATAGTTTCAATCACACATGATTGAAGTAGAAGGTATGATCAATAACCATTCCTTTACTATTTTAATAGATTGAAAAGCTAATCATAGTTATATAGATCCTAAGGTAGTGGAAAGATTACAATTTCCAAGAAGCGAGCATGGGAAATATTGGCTGGTGCAGCTTGCTATAGGATCCAAGAGAAAAGTTGTTGAGTTGGTTAAATCATGTCCAGTGGACACGAATCGGTTGGGTACCAAGGTAGATTTGAACATCCTTCCCTTGGGTTCATATGACTGTCTAATTGGTATGGATTGGTTGGACCAACACCATGTTGTCTTAGATTGTCATAACAAGGAATTTACTTGCATGAATGAGGAAGGGAACCCAATAATAGTCCAAGGAATTCCTAGGACAATTACTGTCAGGGAGATCTCAACAATGCAGCTGAAGAAGTGCTACAGGAAGGGATGCCAAATAATCACAGATCATATCGAGGAAGCAACTAAGGATAAGGTGAAAAATATTGAGGAGGGTCCTGAAAGATTTTGAGGATGTGTTCAAGGAGATACCAAGAATACCCCATAAAAGAGATGTTGATTTATCTATAAATGATATTCATGGGGTATCTCTAGTATCGAAGACTCCCTACCGGATGAGTACACCAGAGCTGAAGGAACTACAAATGAAGCTTGAATAACTTCTAAAGAAGGGGTATATATGCCCAAGTGTGTCACCTTGGGGTGCCCCAGTCTTATTTGTGAAGACAAAAGATGGGACATTGAGTTTGTGCATTGAATTTGGACAATTAAACAAAGTAACTATAAAGAACAAGTATCCTTTGCCAAGGATCGATGATCTCTTTGATCAGTTAAATGATGCAAGGATATTTTCAAAGATTGATCTCAGATTTGGTTACCATCAAGTAAGTATAAGAAATGAATACATCATAAATACTACCTTTAGGTATGGTCATTACGAATTCACAGTAGTGCCATTTGGGTTATCAAATGCACTAGTTGTTTTCATGTGCTTAATGAATGGTGTTTTCCGGAATACTTAGACAAGTTTTTCATTGTCCTTTTGGATGAAATCCTTGTATATTCCAAGTCAGAAGAAGAACATGAGAATCACTTGAGGATGGTGTTACAAGTGTTAAGAGAGAACCAATTGTATGCCAAATTGAGAAAGTGCTCATTTTATTAGAACTAAATTCACTATTTGGGGCATATAATATCCGAAGAAGGGATAGCATTGGACCTTGAAAATATTGAGGCCATTAAAGTGTGGAAAACACCTAAGAATGTGACCAAAGTCAGATCCTTCATGAGTTTAGTTGGCTACTACAAAAGATTCATTGTAGGGTTTTTGAGGATTTCTCACCGAATCACTTCCTTGCAAAGGAAGGGGGTGAAGTTTCAATGGACAATAGAATGTGAAAATAGCTTTCGAAAATTGAAACAGTTGTTAACTAGTCCTCCAATTATGAGGATTGTTGATCCAAATGAAGATTTTGTGGTTTGCACAGATGCATGTAAAGAAGGACTTCGTGGAGTCCTTAATTAGAATGGGTTTGTGATACGTTTTGAGTCCATAAAATTGAAATAGCATGAAAGGCTCTATTCCACTCATGATTTGGAGTGGGCAACCATAGTGCATTCCTTGAAGAAGTGGAGGAACTACCTCATGGGAAAGAGGTTTGAGTTGAGGACATACCATAATGGTCTGAAATATTTGTTTGATCAACCAACTTTAAATGCTAGGCAGAGAAGATAGTTGGAATTCTTGTGTGAGTATGATTTTTATATTAAGCACATCAAAGGAAAAGAGAACAAAGTGGTTGATGCACTCAACAGGAGAGTGCATGAACTGCATGCTACAACCATTATCATGTATCAAACTGATATCAAAGGTAGAATTTCTGAGGCTACAAAAGTTGATTTGCAGTACATGGAGTAAGTCACAATATTACAACAAGGTAAAATGCAATAGAAAGTTGAAGATTATGAATTGGGAAATGATGGAGTTCTCTTGTACAATAACATAATTGATGTACCCAATTCTCATGAATTGAGGAGTACAATTTTGAATGAGATGTATAATGTACCTTATATTGGACACCCAGGATATAAAAAAATAGTTGTAGCAGTCAAGACCCAATACTATTGTCTAGGCATGAAGAAGGATGTAATATCCCTAAGGCCGAGCCCAATTGTAAATGTAAATCCAAATGTACTTAAGCTGGTGAGTTGTCAGACATCATTTTGTATGCACCTTTCATGGCATAGTGTGCGCATGTACTTCACAGTGAAATGATGAAGTGTGCACCTTTCTGGATGCTGCGCAAAGCAACTTGAGTGAGAGTGATTATGAGGCCAACGATCCTTTTGTGTATATGCTATATTTTACAGGCTGGTGAGCCAGTTATTATAAGCTAGGATGCTTATGTTTTGATTAGGCCGGAGAGCCTATATGTTAAAGGTCAGTGCGTCTGTTTTTGTACATGTCTCATATTTAATATAAAATACATTGTTCTGCACAAATCGACCATGATAAAAGAGAAGGGGGACTAAACTCCACTAATTAGGGAAAGGGAGTGCCAAACGTTAAGGAAAAGGCCCAAGCTAGGGAGCTTAATCCAAAAAGGAATATTATATTAATATTTCTTAAATCATAAAGTATGGATAATTATTTTATCCTAATTTCTAAAGTTGGGGACAAGTGGGCCAAAGTAGCTCCCAACATGACAAGTGTCAAGTTGGGGACATGCATACATATTGTTGGGACTTAGTTCATTTTCACACACTCTCGCATCATTCCTTCCATCATTCAACCATTATTCCATGACCATTTACACCATTGAGATATACTCGTACCTTGATGTCACTATATTGGAACCTGTATCCATAGCTATACCTATTTGTGTAGCTGGTTAGCTTGGGAGTTAGATTGAAGAAGCGGGTTGTCAGGCCCATGGGATATTTAAGAGGTGGGTTGTTAGGCCGGTGAAAAATTCTTTGTGTGAGAGAATTGTTGGGAATTGATTTCCTGAAGGTGCTAAACTACAACTACAATGCTCTGATATTTCCTGTCCGACCTGTTGCTGAAGCCCAGAAAGGAAGTGGGGCAGCTGAAGGACTGTTGAGAATAGAAGGGGCACACTTCCTAGGTGGGACAGGCATGCAGAGAATGAGGGACTATAGGATTTTAGTTTGAGTTGGCACATGAGAAAAGTCTTTCTTGTTGTTTATGAGCCTTTAGCTTGGTTAGGAATCCCTTTACTCGGGTGGAGTTTAGTCCCAGCTCGGGGGTGACTCACTATTGAGAGTGATGAATAGTGTGGTCTAAGGTTGGGAGGTTCATGGAAGGTCTACATGCAGTTGGTCACATTATTACCAAGATAAGTGCCAATTGTGTGATAAAATTACATGTTTCATTGTTATTTACGTGTTTATTTTTATGGGTTATCATATGTGTGGATATAACTGTGTTTATTTTTATGGGTATTTCCTATATATGATGCATGTATATGTTTACTATTATTTCAGTGTGAATCTGTGTATTTACAGATGTATTTGTATGTTTACATTTTATATATAATGCTTCCACAAGAATTCTGTGTGTGTATATTTTAATTGCATGCAATTCTTCAAAGAAAACATTTATGTGGCATAGCTCAATTTGATGTTGGGTATGTTACAGTATGTCACAGAGAGAACAATAAGAGTTCTCTGGCATAGCATGGCCCTACATGGATGGTTGGGGACGTTACAATATGGTATCAGATCTTTAGTTCTCAACACTGATCCTGGATGGGCCGACAAATTTGAGTTGAAGTGAAATGTCACGAAGGATTTATTTCAAAGTGGCCAAATTTCGAGTTGCCGAGTGTCCATAGTAAAAAGTAACAAAAATTGTGAGGAATTGGGAAAAATCCCTAATTTATGTTGTTAAATGCATGAGAAAATGGAGAAATTCGGTCAAGTGATGAGATATTCCTGATTTAATATATGTTCTAGCAAATTCTGATCTAGAATGGGTCAAATTTGAAGTTACAGTGAAGCCATAACATATGGAGTGAGTTTAGTGGTTAAAAGTCTCAATTCGCAAATTTATTTTTGGATAAATTCATTCCAGAAATGTCAAATTACAACGATTTTTTGTTGCATAGGTTGAACTGGTGTTATTGGAGTGAAATTGAATGAATTTCATGGTTGTAGAATTTCTATGGTAAATTGGGGAAAAAGTTAAACAAAAGCCCCAATTTCTGCAGCGGAATTCACAAGGAATTGATGCGCACAAAAATAAATGTGCATAGGTGGGGGAACTAAAAATGCAAGATGCATAGTGAAAAGATAGTGATAGGTAAAATTTGGCACTGCACGACAAGATATTGACGTGATGGTGCGTGTGCTAAATTTTGGTGTTGTGTGGAAAAATGTTACTGTGCATGTGTGCGCCCTAAATTTTGGCGTCGCTCAGGAAAATGGTTGTGTACAAGACCATGTGGGAAAATGTTGGTGTACAAGACCACTTGATAAATTTAGCATTGTGTTGTATGCACACACATAATAATTATGCACATGGTGTGCGCAGTGTTGGCATAGTGTAGAGGAGTTTTGTTGGTGCGTGCGCAATGTGGGTATACATTGTCGCGCGATAGTTTAGTTAGTGGTGCGCATAGAGTTTTGGTGCACGGTGGAGACATACTAAAATATGGCATGGTGTAGCAGGTAGAGTACAATATGTGTACGATATCAATGCATGATGAAAAAACTGCACGCAACAGGTAATAGTGCAATAACCAAAACTGCGCGTGGTGGATATTGATGCGCGACACAAAAGTAGCGTGCACAAGTTATTGGCACGAAAGAGAAGGGATACATAGTGGTTTTAAAGTGCACAAAGAACATTTTAACTTGTGCTTTTTTTTTTCATGGTGAATATGGGTTTATAGGTTGAATTTTGTGTACATGAATTTATTTGAAGGGTGAATAACAACAGAAAACCAACGATTTTCTGCGATGTTTTATATCATTTGAACGTCATATTTTTGCAGTGCATTTTTTAGCAACTCAAAAAACATGAGATAGAGATGTACTGATGATATAGTCTATGTAGATCAAATGAAAGAGAACATATAGATCTTTGTAATGGTGTAAATTGTTCGTCAAATGGAGATTTTATGAGAAAGTTACAGCTTAAATAGTGAAGGGTAAATTTTAAGACCCAACTAACTTCAAGGAGCCATAAATTTCTGCTCCGAAATTAGATTGAGGTGTAGGAGTAGTAAATGGAAATAAATTGAGACATAGAATACATTCCAAGAGTTGAATTAAATTTTTGGGCATGTTAAAATTGTTTAATATGGCAAAGAAGGTACCTGTAGCATATCATTTACAATATGGTATTTTGGCCTAGAACTTCAGTTGGCTGTAACTAGTAGCCTGGAACCCAGAAAGAGATGAAACTTGGACAGAGTGTCCATAATATGTATATACGGAAACCCAATTCATATCCTATGAAAATTCCAAAGGTGTAGGTGCAACAATGCATCCTTACAGTGCAGAGTTGCGCCAAGTTGAAAAATGAACAAAAACATTAATGGACAATTTTCAAATAGCCATAACTTTCTTCTCATGATGAGAAAATAAAATAAATAAGTGTGAGAAGACATCACCATCACTCCCAGAGGCATTCCAATAAGAGAGCACACAACAACTCAAGTCCATCCCCTGTTAGAACGAATAAGAGGTCTGGGGTGGATGAATTGCGAGGAGAAATGAATAAAATAAAACCTCCTACATTTGATGGTGAGCAAAAGAAGGATGAAGATGTAGAAACATAGATGTTGGGCATGAGGAAGTATTTTCAATTGCATAACTATTATTCTCATGCAGAAGGTAGAATTTCCATCTACCAACTCAAGGGAAATGCATCCATGTGGTGGGATCATCTTATGCAGGTGCAACACATTAAAGAGAAAAGTGTTACTTGGAGGGAATTCAAGAATTATTTTGAGAAGAAATACTTTACTAAGAGATACTATGACAAGAAAATGAAAGAGTTCTTTGAACTCAAGCTTGGGAGTATGACCATTGATGAATATGAAAGAAGGTTTTTATAACTACTGAAGTATGTCTCTTTCATCAAGGATGAAACATTTAAAATTCAAAGGTATTTGAGTGGACTACCATCATTCATTAGTGAAAAGATACAGTATGATAATACAAATACATTGGAGGAGCCCATAAAGTGAACTAAATGCCTATGTGATCAAGAAAAATCAAGGCCAACTTTCCAAAAATCTTGGGAAGACAAAAAGAAATTCAAGCTGGATCAGAGGAAGAAGGAATCTAAGTCACCATTCTTCAGAAATAATCCACAGGGAAAAAAAACTCCTAGAGAAACTAAAACGATTGAGACAGGGGGTCAAAGGCCAAGGAAACCACCTATTCAATTTTGGGGTTGTAAAGGAGAGCACATGATCAGAGATTGTCCTCACAGAGGTGAAAAGGGGAGGGTTTCTCAAATGTAAAACAAGATGAAACAGTGGAGGACATGGGTACAAATGTGCCAAGGATCTATGCAGCCCTAGACAATGAGCAAGTAGAGTATCAATCACATATGATTGAAGTGGAAGGTATGATCAACAACCAAACCACTACTATTTTAATTGATTCAGGAGATAGTCATAGTTATATAGATCCTAAGATGGTGGAAAGTTTTCATTTTCCAAGAAGCAAGCATGGGAAATATTGGTTGGTGCAGCGGGCTACATGATCCAAAAGAAAAGTTAATGATATGGTTAAGTCATGTCTTATGGACATGAATGGACTGAACACCAAGGAAGATTTGAACATCTTGCCTTTAGGTTCTTATGACTGTCTAATTGGGATGGATTGGTTGGACTAGAATCATGCTATCCTATGATATCATAAGAAGGCATTTACTTGCTTGGATGAGAAAGGGAACCTAAGGAAAGTGCAGGGAATTCCCAGGGCAGTAACCATCAGATAAATTTCATCTTTGCAACTAAAGAAATCTTACAGAAAAGGGTGTCAAATATTTGTTTCTCATATGAAAGAGACACCTCAAGATAAGGTGAAAAGTTTGGAAGATCATGTCATCTTGGAAGAATTTGAAGATGTGTTCAAGGAGGTACCAGGATTACCCCCAAAGAGAGATATTGATTTCTCTATAAATTTAATGCCTGGAGAAACTCTAGTGTCAAAGACTCCTTTTAGAATGAGTACACCAGAGTTCAAGGAGTTGCAAATGTAGCTTGAAGAACCTTTGAAGAAGGGGTATATACGCCCAAGTGTGTCACCTTAGGGTGCCCCAGTATTGTTCATGAAGAAGAAAGATGGGTCATTAAGATTGTGTATTGATTCCAGACAGTTGAATCAAGTGACTGTGAAGAATAAGTATGCTCTGCCAAGGATTGATGATCTTTTTTATCAATTGAAGGATGCAAAGATATTTTCAAAGATAGATATTAGATCAAGATACCATTAGGTAAGGATTAGAGATGAAGATATCAAAAATACTACCTTCAGGACAAGGTATGGTCATTATGAGTTCACAATGGTGCCATTTGGGTTGTCAAATGCACTAGCTGTTTTCATGTCGTTAATGAATGGTGTTTTCAGAGAATATTTAGACAAGTTTTTCATTGTCATTTTGGATGACATTCTTATATATTCCAAGTCAGAAGAAGAGAATGAAAATCATTTGAGGATGGTGTTGCAAGTGTTAAGGGAGAATTTGTTAAGAACCAAATACCAATATATCATATAAAAACCTCAAAATAAGTCATCAACGCCTTGAAAAATAGAGAAATTCAGATAATAATCCTCTTCAAGGGGGAAACCTCCTTATTCCCACATAAATGTATAATTACAAGATGATTCAAAATGAAAATTATTCCTTGGTATATATAGGAGACTAGGAGGTATAATTACAACTAATGGACTAAAGCCAACATAAATAAAATAACATTACTAATATAATATACCCCAATTAAGGGGTAATGAGCCACTATTTAGAGCTTAAAATGCCCCTCCCATTGAGACAACGGTTGTCCTCAATGCTTGAGTAAGTCTGGATGCTTCTGTATAAAAGACTTATCTTCCCAAGTGGAATCTTCAGCTGGTAGTTTCCTCCATTTAATGAGATACTCCGAAATGGATCTATTCCTCAGTTGGAAAATTGTTATGTCAGTGATGGCTTCAGGATCCAATATGATTTTTACTTCCTCGTCAAGTTTTGGAAATATAGTTTGAATTGGGATATTATCACCTATAACCTTCTTTAAGAATGAAACATGGAAAACTGGGTGTACTCATGAAGATGTAGGCAACTCCAATTTGTATGCCATAGTACCAATCTTTTGCAACACCTTATAAGGGCCATAGTACTTTGGTGATAATTTATTATCCGTCTTGGCTTGCTTGAGGGACATCTATTTGTATGGTTGTAGTCTTAAAAACACCCAATCCCCTACTTCAAAACTTCTTTCACTATGATGTTGATCTGCTTGTTGTTTCATACAAGTATGTGCCATGGTCAGGTTGTCCTTTAATATTTGGAGAACTTGTTGTTGATGCTCGATGTGATCTTCCACTGCTTGAACCTTAGATTTTTCTTTTAGAGAATTAATGGAAGGAGGGTGGTATCCATAGAGTGCCATAAATGGTGTCATTTTTGTTGCAGTATGAAAGGAAGTGTTATACCACCATTCTTCCAAGGGTAACCATTTGAACCATTGTCTTTGTTTATCAGAGACGAAGCAATGAAGGTAGCTTCCCAGAAATTTTTTCACTATCTCGGTTTTTCCATCAAATTGAGGATGATAGGATGAGCTATGAGCCAATTGAGTACCCAAACAAGAAAATAATTCTGTCCAAAAATGTCCAGTGAAGATGGGATCGATGTCACTTACAATAATCTTTGGGCTTCCATGTAGCTTTTGGGTTGTCTCCATGAATGCGGTGGCAACTGTACTAGCTTTGAAGGGATGAGAGAGTGCACAAAAGTGTGCATACTTGGTAATTTTATCAACAATCACCATGATGACACTCTTTCCTTCAGACTTCAGTAATCATGTGATGAAATCCATGGAAACCTCCTCCCAGCACTGACTTGGGATGGATAATGGTTGTAAAAGACCTGGGGTCTTAATTGTTTCCACCTTATTTTGTTGGAAAAGCAAACATTCTACCACAAACCTTTGAGCATCATTTTTAAGGCCATCCAAAAAAAATTCCTTTTTGACCCTATGGTAGGTTTTTAAAAATCCTAAGTGCCCTCCTACTGGAGAGGTGTGCAATTCCAATAGTACCTTTTGTTTGAGTTTGGATTTATTACATAAATATAAGCGATATTTGTACCATAATGAATCATTCTTCCATGTAAATGTATCTGATGTAGTGGAATCTTCTTGCAACCTTTGAATGAGAGTCCACACCTTTTCGTCATTCTTCCATTCATCCCTAGCTTCTATTATCCAATCGGTTTGGATGATCGAGATAGCACAGAGAAATGCCTTAGCGTATTCATCCTTCCTTGAGAGTGCATATTCCACAACATTTTTCTTCCCTTTTTTCTAGACAATTTCAAAATCATAACCCAATATCTTGGTTACCCATTTTTGTTGTTCTTCTAAAGATAGTCTTTGTTCCAAGAAGTATTTAAGACTATCATGAATTTTTTTTTAGCTTGAAGTGCCTACCTATTAGGTAAGGACGCCATTTCTTCAATGCATGTAGTATTGCCATCATTTCCTTATCATAAATGGGTTTGTGTAAGTCCTTTCCCTTGAGTGGCTGACTTTCAAAAGCTAGGGGCCTTCCTTCTTGCATTAGGACAACACCAATTCCATTTCCTAAGGCATCACATTCCACAATAAAGGTTTTTGTGAAGTCTGGAGTGGTCAAGACAGGATATTTTCACATCACCTCTTTAAGTTGTTCAAAAGCTTTAGTTTCCTCTAAATTCCATGAAAATGCATCCTTCTTAGTTAGTAATGTTAAAGGTGCTTCTATTCTTCCATAGTGTCCAACAAACTTACGGTAGTAACCTGTGAAACCCAAAAATCCTCTAAGATTCTTCAATGTTTTGGGAATCGGCCAGTCCATCATGGCCTTAATCTTGTTAGGGTATACCTTGACACCTTCATGAGATACAATATGACCCAAATACTCTACCTCCTTCACTCCGAAGAAACATTTGGATGGTTTGGCATATAGTTGTTGCTCCTTTAGTAGTTGTAGCACCTTGTCA
>SNQJ01S0159475.1:0-20648 GCA_010110895.2 Picea sitchensis | reverse complement strand
TTTTTAAGACTACAACCATACAAACATATGTCCCTCAAGCAAGCCAAGAAGGATAATAAATTATCACCAAAGTACTATGGCCCTTATAAGGTGTTGCAAAAGATTGGTACTATGGCATACAAATTGGAGTTGCCTACATCCTCACGAGTACACTCAGTTTTTCATGTTTCATGCTTAAAGAAGGTTATAGGTGACAAGATCTCGGTTCAAACTATATTTCCAGAACTTGACGAGGAAGGAAAAATCATATTGGAGCCTGAAGCCATCACTGACACAAGAATTCGTTAGCTGAGAAATAAATTCATTTCAGAGTATCTCATTAACTGGAGGAAACTTATTGTTGAAGATTCCACTTGGGAAGATGCGTCTTTTATACAAAAGCATCCAGAATTACTCAAGCGTTGCAGACAACACTTGTCTCAAGGGGAGGGACATGTTAAGCCATAAATAGTGGCACATTACCCCTTAAGTGAGGAATATTACATTAGTAATGTTATTTTATTTATGTCGACTTGGGTCCATTACTTGTAATTGTACCTCTTAGTCTCATATATATACCAAGGAGACATTTTCATTTGGAATCATCTTTTATTTGGAAATTTATGTTGTGTATAAGGAGGTTGCCCCCTCGAAGAGACTTATTATCTGAAATTCTATCTTTTTCAAGGCGTTGAGTACTTATTCTAAGGTTTTTCTATGTTATCTTGATATTTGGTTCTTAACATCTGGTATCAAAGCTCAAGGTCTTGGGGTTTCGCTATTATATCTGAGACACCTTGGAATTTTTGCTATAATTTTTTTCTACAACGTTTCAGAAGGAACCCCTTGGAGGATATTTATCAGACGAATCAAGGTATGTTGGGTTCCAATTTCAGCTCCTGAGGCTTTATACTTTCGGAGATATAACCTGTGTAATATAGGGTTCTTGAATCATCCTGAATTTAGTCATCGCGGAATTTTCGCTATGAAATTTTTATGTAATGTTTCATACCCTGAAATCTGGAGGATATTCACAGAAATTATTAAGGTATCTTCGATAAAAAAAATTCAGCTTGTGGGTCATCTTACATTTGTAGATACACCCTGTGGAAGATAGGGTATCTGACTAGTCCTATTGGCTAGTCTCAAGTAGGTGTTCTGGGTAAAACAATCATAAATTCTTCCTAAAGTATCCAAATTGAGTGAGACCAATTGCATTGGATAGTGTACTATTTAGAGAGACATCCACAGAAGAATATTAATCCATTATAAAGAATGTTGTATGGGAAATAGTTCTCAGGCCGAAGAACAAAGATGTGGTATCTTCTAAATGATTATACAAGATAAAACATGCTATAGATGGAAGTATCGAAAAACATAAAGCAAGGTTTGTAGCTCGTGGATTTTCTCAAAAGGAAGGCATTGACTGTGAAGAGACATTTGCTCTTGTAGCCAGATACACTTCTATCAGAACCATCATAGCTCTTGCAGCCAAGATGAAGTGGAAGTTACACCAGATGGATGTGAAAACAGTCTTCTTAAATGGTGTTATTGAAGAAGAAGTGTATATAGAACAACCTCAAGGGTTTGAAGTTGAAGATAGAAATACTCATGTCTGCAGGTTGAAGAAGGCTCTATACGGGTGGGTTGAAGCAAGCTCCTAGAGCTTGGTATGGCAGAATTTGCAGTTTCTTGACGAGCTTGGGCTTTACCAAGAGCAAAGTTTATTCTAACCTTCACTTCAAGGTTATGAATGATGAACTAGTTATATTGTTGTTGTATGTGGATGACTTATTCTTAACTGGAGAAGAAAATATCATCATTGATTGTAAGAAGAAGCTCTTTGCATAATTTGAGATGAAAGACCTAGGCTTGATGCACTATTTCTTAGGTCTCAAGGTTTGGCAGAGCCTAGAGATGATCTTCCTTAACCAAGGGAAGTATGCAATTGAAATTCTAAAGAGGTTTGATATGTTGGAATGTAAAGCCATGAACACTCCCATGGAAACAAAGTTTAAGCTCCTGGTTGATACTTCGTCAGAATTGGTTGACTCTACGTTGTACAGACGGATCATTGGATCGTTGATGTATCTGACGAATACTAGGCTAAATATATGTTTTGTTGTGAACACCTTGAGTCAGTATCTGGGAGAGCCCAGACGTGTTCACTTTGTTGCTGCAAAACATGTGATGAGATACCTTAAGGGTATGTTGGACTTTGGTCTCTGTTATAATGGAGATCATGACTTCAGACCGGTTGGTTATACAAATTCAGATTGGGCTGGAAGTGTTTCTGATAGAAAGAGCACTTCAAGATGTTGTTTCAGTCTAAATTCAGCGATGACTTCATGGAAAAGTAGGAAGCAATCCAGTATTGCTCTTAGCACGGCAGAAGCGGAATACATTATTGCATGTTCCACTAGTTGTGAATCCATATGGCTTCGGAAGTTGTTGACAGGTCTATTCGATCTGGAGATGGAAGCAACCCTGATTCTATTTGATAACCAGAGTTGCATAAAGATGACGAAGAACCATGTGTTCCATGATAAGTCGAAGCACACAAAAATCTAGTATCACTACATTCGTGATATGGTGCAGAGGGGAACTGTAAAGCTCCAATATGTTGACATAGATGAGTAGGTTGCAGATGTGTTGACCAAGCCTCTATCTAGTGTAAAGTTTGAATACTTTCAAGACAAGCTTGGTATAGTCTGAAAGGACTTCCCTTGAAAGGGGGAGTGATGTTGATGATACTATGGTATCCAAACCAACAGCAGGTAGCTCAGTTAGGATTTTATTACCTAGGGGACTGATCATCCTTAGACAGATCCTGAAGGTCCGATAAGGATGGTCTGTCAAAGTACCTGTGCATGTATATGCCAACGGTGCTCAGTAGTTGTAGTTTCGTTAGGATTTTCATAATCCTAGGGAATCTTATTATTCGTGCGTAGATCCCGAAGGTCCGGTAAGGACGATCTATCAGAGTACCACATGGTAGCTCCATCAGGATTTTATATCCTAGGGAATCTTATGATTCCTGGGCAGATCCCTAGGGACTGTTAGAGTACCACAAAATGTTGTTGTTACACCTGCCTCATTCTATTGTTATATGATGACAATGATTTTATCTCAACCTCATGCTGATGATGTTGTTCCAGCCTCGTGTTGTTGATGATGTTGTTGTTCTAGCCTCGTGTTGATAATGTTGTTGATCCATCCTCGTGTTGTGATGATGTTGTTGCTCCAGCCTCGTGTTGTTGATGATGATGATGTTGATGTTGTTGTTATAGCTTTTATGCTAACTGATGTTGATGTTTCAGATTCCAACTCCATGCTGTGAACAATGATGATGATGTTATTCTAGCTCCATGATGTGAATGATGATGATGATGATACTCCAGCGCCATGTTGTGAATGATGATGTTATTGATGATGAGAAAAACTTTCAATGATTTATAGATATGTCATTGAGTGTTCCAGATGTTGTTGATGTTGTTTCCCTCTCTCCTCCTGATGATGTTGTAGAATACCCTTCTTGTTAAAGGGGAGTGTTGAACTATTGTAACTGCGAAGTATATTCTAATTGAGTTATTATCTTATAGATCAATCCCCTTTTGTAGATTGATCATGTCGGGACTTATGTATGACCAAATCCCCTTTTGTGGATTGGTCAAACCCTAATTAAATGATGTTAATTGAGAAGTCAGCCCTGCTTGATGAAAAGACACAACCCTAGCGCTCTTTAGCTAGTATAAATAAGAGAGGCTAGCGCCTCATTCACTCACTCACTCAAGTCACTCATCTAGTGCACAAGTTTGAAGGAAGTTGTAGTTGTCGAAAGGAGGAGAGAGAGAGGCACATTGCTCAGTCTTGGATATTCTCTAGTGTTTGCTTTATTATCTTGGCATTGCATTGGCAATCTATATTAAGGAATTTTTTGTTGAGTTTTCTCCCTCATGAGGGTTTCTCGGGATAAATGTTGTGTACCTTGTGATAGTGTTTCTTTCAGTGATCCTGCTTATGCTATTATTGTCTAGTAAATTGAAAAGAACTTAATAGCAACTCTAAATTTAACAAAATGTGGATTGATCATAAAGATTTAATGGAAGGTTCAAAAGTCTGATAACATCAATTGATGCTTTACTTTTCATTTCATTACATATAGGAGTTATTTTTTACTAAGGGAATCAATGTCTGGTTAATAGTACAACTATGGTGTAACTAGAATAACAATGAGGATGGGTTGCATCATTACCTAACTAACTCTTAATGCTCAATGTTGTTGCACAAAGTGTTGTTATTAATTCTGTTGGTTTTAAATGTTGTGGTTGAAGATGTGTGAATTGAAATTTGGAACAAGGAAGTTCACCTATGTTTTGTTTGATATTGACTTGGCTCTGGGGTCATAGCCTTATTCAAAGGCGGAGAATTCTAACACCCCAATGTATGGCAATTTATTTATGCATTTTGGTTCACACTATCTATTAGTTAATTGTGATATGATGGATTCGTTATTTCCCCCTTACTAATCCTTTTGTGATATCAATTGACATTTATGAACAAGATGAAAGTTTTTACCGAATAATTGTAGCATAGGATGAGAAAAGTGTTAGAATATAATGGATGTGCTCATTTTACCATTGACAATATCACTATTGTCACCCAACCATAGGCCGAAGCCACCCTCCAAGCACCTTAACCTTGACAGAGAATCACTCTAGAAACAAACCCTAGGCTAGATAGCCAAACAAGGGTAGCGCACCTTTCCCCAAGGATAGCGCACCAAACAAGAGCTGATCAGATAGTCCAAACCATAACCAAGAGATAGTCCAAGCCAAAACAGAATCTGTTAGCTGCAGCAGCTGCAAAGGCAGCTCTCCTCCAAACCTGCGCACAAACTGGGCAACTGCAGTGCGCACAAGTGTTGCTCTGCAATTCTGAGAATGCCCTGCCAGAATGAAGACTAGCCTCATGTATTTATATTAATTCTGGCTAACTGCCTAGGCCGACTTCTTCTCTTCTAGGCTAATAACCTAATATAAATTATCCTCTTGAGCCGACTTGACTTCTAGGGTTATTAGCCAACTCATTAGGGTTTCTTCTTGCTTCCCGGAGTATTCTATTCTCGTCAGGTTTACACATGGAGGTAAATACCTCCCGCAGCTACCATAATATCAACACTCCCTCCTAGCTAGGGAGGTATTACAGGTAATGGTCTTGAGCACAAACATACCATTCACCCAGTAGCATCAACATAGTTGTATAGACTATCTCATGACTAGATCATGAGCACCATCATCACCATCTCTGTCATTAGCTGCATCATTTCTCGAAACCATACTCCATCTAAGTAATTAGACATGATGTTGGATAAGTCACTTACTCCACAGAGTGACACAAGAGCCATTCTTCTAATCCAAACATGTGTCCTAGAAGAATAATTGTTCTGGACCATTTTTCCGTCTGGGAAATCTCTGTCCATTGATCATCCATCTAGCTAATAATCATTTCCAACACTGTTGATAGTCTTCAAGGAAATCGGAACAATATCATTCAATAGAACACAACTGTGTCTATACATAGTAGTACACAACTACAATCCAGTGGTACACTACCACACCAAGTAGCACACAGGTACTTGATCAATGACGTATAGTCACAAGCAGTGGAACACATCCACCACAGTAGTATACATCTATTGTCTAGAAACATACAGTATTCATAACAATCATCTGATATCAACCTGCACAAAAACAATGGTATGAAATAAACTGAATCATCTAGGCCATTCTTCCACTCACGTCTGTGAGATCTGGAAGAGCATCTGCCCTCAACGCGCCCTCAAAAGTATCAATGATTAGCTATCACGAATTTATTCTTCTGAAACGAGAGAATAATTGTCGCGTTCACGAACTGGACCATTCCCCACCACAGGCCATTCCTCAGGAGCACTAAACAAAGGGTGTAACACGGAGAATGAGTCACGCCCCTAAGGAATGGTTGTCCCCTAAATGATGAACACGGTTCATTTCCCACCACAGGGCCATTCCTCAGGCACTAAACGAAGTGTAGCTTTGGAAGGTGGAGTGCGCCCTGAATGGTTGTCCCTAGTGTTGAACTGGACCATTCCCCATACAGCAGGTCCATTCCTTCAGCACTAAACAAGGTGCAACATGGAGAGAATGAATCCTCCCTAAAGAATGAATGTTCGGACCATTTTCAAAGAAATAAATCACAGAACCAACCTCCAAAGTTATTCCCCATGTTAACCACAGTAGAATCGTTATGCAGGGAGGTGGGTCAGTCCTATTGATAACTCTTGAGGAAGAGGGTGCTAGACCATTCCTATGTTAACCACAATGGAAATAAGCTTTCTATGGTACATCAACAATCCCATCGAACCATTTTCGATACGAAAATGGCCAGATTTGATCTAGACCATTTTCAGTGGAAAATGTGCAAAATTAGATCAAAATCTCAAATCATTTTTGAACTTCGAAGGCTGCTCATCCTAGACCATTTTTTTGAATTGAAAAGTGATTGTCCATCAATCAATGACACATCAATGCTCCCTCCCAACCTGAGAGTCACCTCTTCCTTTTTCAATGGGGAAGTCGTCTCCACAAGCTCCGGCTTGAGTACGCAAAACTCTTTCATATTGGATAGAAACTTTTAAAATATGCCTTATGTCCATGCGTAGGGAGATGTGTGTTGGAGAACCACTTTCTCCTTTGGACTTCATCACCGGATAGTAACGTGATTTTAGTCTTGATTTGGAACACTAGTTTTCTCTGAGAGAGGAAGCTTTCATGTAGCTTTGATCAATAAATTATATCATTGTTGGATTCCTCTTGAGGACAACGCTGGCTCACAACATGTCGTGGCGAGGTCAGTGGACACCTCCATGTGCCGTCATCATGAGATCTTTGTGTGGTTGGCGATCATACATCTGATTTCTGAGTAATCATTACAGAAAATCTTCCCTTACAACTATATTTGGCCCATTTAGGTTCTCCATCAAGTTAATTTGCATAAGGGTCTCTTTCTCAGTCACAGAGTTTGTTCTTATACATCTTTGTTCAATTATTTCACAGAGGCAGTCACACATTCACTCGATGTAGAACTCCAACCCTTGGATCTTCTGGTCTATAATGAAGCTTATATGTAGGGGTATGTCTAGTTTACTAGAACGATTAATCATCATAGTATTCTCCCTCCATACAGGAGAACCTCTAGTTCTGGATCTTGCATTGCTTTCATTCATAAGTTTTCCTTACACTGTTCTTCATCAAAAATTCTAGTTCCTCTGCTTGATTTCTTTGGTGAGTTCATATGTTTGGTAATCTGCTGATTCTTGATATAATATTTTGGTTTATTTATAGGCTTCTCTTTCTTTCCACCACAGGATCTTGTGAAACAACTTCCTGAATAGTTTTTCTTGGAATTGAGTAGGTTTTCTTATAGATTTCATGCCCTAAGATTCCACTTCTTCCTTTTCATTATAGGATCCGCAGGATGTGGATGGACAACCGGGGATACTTTTAAGGCTTCTTTCGAGGGGCTTCTTCTGAGGTTGAACTGAACATGTGTTGCCTTTCATGGTTGCTACCATGGTTATATACTTCATCAACTCTTCAATGGATCATAGGATTAGCTCTCTCCTAATCCTTGCTTCTGTATGAGTGCATGTTTTTCTTTGGAAATATATAATCATCTCCCTTTGTCAGCGAGTCCATACTTCCATCGCATCCTTATTGTCTTATGAAGCATCACTTAAAAGTCTTTCTTCAATTTTTCTCTTGATTGATGCTTCTCTTTCTTTCCTGGGATCTTCATGTTCTTCCTAATGTTTTTCTTGGGTCCGTGGAGTTTCTTATAGATTTCATGCCCTAAAGATTCCACTTCTTCCTTTCATTATAGGATCACGGATGTGGATGGACAACCAGGGATACTTTAAGGCTTCTCTTCGAGGAAGACTTCTTCTGAGGTTGAACTAAACACGTACTGCCTTTCATGGTTGCTACCATGGTTATATACTTCATCATCTTCAATGGATCATAGGATTAGCTCTCTCCTAATCCTTGCTTCATGTATGAGTGCATGTTTTTCTTTTGGAAATATATAATCAACTCCCTTTGTCTGACAGAGTCCACACTTCCATCTGCATCCTTATTGTCTTCTGCAAAGCATCATAAGTCTTTCTTCAATTTTCTCTTGATTGATGACTTGTTTCTGTCTTTGCTTCTTCTAAGTCTCTTCAGGATTGATTCTGATTTCGGCTTATCTTGTAATAGCTTCCACATGATTTGTTTGATGTATTTCATTATTTCATGTGTATTGCCTCGTTTTTATATAATGATAGCAATCCTTATCTTTGTTGTTCTTCCATAGGTATAGTTCTTCTTGAAGCATATTATCTTCTAAGAGATAGATATACAAGATATGTACAGAGACTATGCAAACAAGATATGTACAAGAAGTATTGTTACCTTGTCTTTAGAAGAAGAAGTCTATCTTATCCTACTTGGTCTTCTTAGTAGGTTCCTTTTCTTCGGCAACTGATGCTTCGTGTGTTCCCTTCCTTTTCTTTAGCTCGGGACAATGATTCTTGTAGAGGCCATACTTTCGACAGTTGAAGCATTGTATTTCTGAAATATCTTTCTCTTGATTTGGCTTCCTCCTTGAACCAAACTTCCTTTGGTTCCTGAAATTCTTGAATCTTGTTGTGAAGGCTTGATCATCGTACTTCTTTTGGGGCTTCTCTTTTGCACTGATCATGGATTCTTCTTGAGCACAACAAGTCCAGAGTTCTTCAAATGTAGGATAATCCTTCCTTGTGTTCATGCTTGCGGCAAATGCATCCCATGTCGTGGGAAGACCATTGAGTACAATGTTTACCAATTCCTTCTCTGAAATGATCTCTTCAATGGCTTGTAGTTGATCTCTTAACTGAGAGATTCTCACAAAGTATGATGTTATGTTGTCATCATCATTCATCTTCATGTCACGGAGCTCATTCTTCAAACTCATGACTTGTCCAATGTTTCTGACTGAGAATAGGTTTGTTAGAGCATCGTAAATCTTCTTCGATGAGTCAAGATGAGAGATGTAAGGTATCAAGTGGTCTTTTACAGAGTCCACTATGATACTCATGGCATTGATGTCACCGTCTTTGAACTTCTCCATAACTGTAACGTTATGTGGTTCCTTCTCTTTTCCTTCTTCAAACACTGGTTCCACGATCTTTCCTTTCATGATATCCAGCACTTTATTCTTGGCAAGGATGAGGTCAATCCTTGTCTTCCACGCTCTAAAGTTAGAAGCTCCATCTAACTTGTTCTCCAACTTCATAAAGTAAGTCATGGTTTCTTTGACTTGGTCAACCCTAGATTTGACCAAAAACTCAAACTTAACGTTTTCGCTTGTTGAGAGTACCAGGAGATGCGCTAGGCTAGGGCGCACTGGTCTATCCGGAAATTAGGTCAATCCTTTCACTTAAGGTGCCTCGTCAAGAGGGTTAGGGTTTCTGCAACTGCACCTACTAGTAACCCTAGCGACGGTGCTTTGGTGACTGCTCCTGCTAGAAACCCTAGCGGCAGTTCTTCAACGAGCTTAATATCCTAATGGCTATGCTTCCTTCCAGCGGTTAGACTAAATGAAGGAGGTGTGGACCCATAACCTATTAGAATATAATGGATGTGCTCGTTTTACCATTGACAATATCACTATTGTCACCCAACCATAGGCGGAAGCCACCCTCAAAGCACATTAACCTTGACAGAAAATCACTCTGAAAACAAACCCTAGGCTAGATAGCCAAACAAGGGTAGCACACCTTTCCCCAAGGATAGCGCACCAAACAAGAGCTGATCAGATAGTCCAAACCATAACCAAGAGATAGTCCAAGCCAAAACGAAATCTGCTCGCTGTAGCAGCTGCAAAGGCAGCTCTCCTCCAAACCTACGCACAAACTGGGAAACTGCAGTGCCCACAAGTGCCACTCTGCAATTCTAAGAATGCCCTACCAAAATGAAGACTGGCCTCCTGTATTTATACTGATTCTGGCTAACTGTCTGGGCCGACTTCTTCTCTTGTAGGCTAATAACCTAATATAAATTATCCTCTTGAGCCGACTTGACTTCTAGGGTTATTAGCCAACTCATTAGGATTTCTTCTTGCTTCCCGGAGTATTCTATTCTAGTCAGGCTTACATGTGGAGGTAAATACCTCCCGCGGCTACCATAATATCAACAAAAAGTTCATTGATGTTCATGCATAACTAAGAATGTTTATGGATGATGACTATAAAGGATTATGCCTTACAACATATTTAAGATCATGGATGATTTCCTCCTTGATGATTTACGCTTACGATTTAACTAGTAATGAATATTGGTGATAATATCATTGATGGCTATTCTTGATGTGTATGTATTGGATGATTAATATTGATGACTTCAACCCTTGTAGTCATGGTTATCATGCATGACTATGTTAAACATAGAGACCTATGTAGTTGTGATCTACGCTTATTGATTAAAATATGATATAATAAATGTCGATATTCCTTAATATTTATTAGAAAGCATGGGCATTCCTTAATGTTGATTAAATTGATGTTCCTTAATATTGATCAGTGAGCATTGATATTCCTTAATGGTGATCATAGAGCATTGATATTCCTTAATGATTGACCATTACTTGATGATGGATTATGATGAATTATTTTTGTGAATAATAAGGTTGAATACGTATATTAATGTTGAATATTGACATTGAATATACTCTCTTTTACATATATTGGTATTATTGGTAAATGGCTAATCTACCACAAGTTGAAATACCAAATAAGAGGTGGAGGAATCGTACCCAAGGAAGGGGCTCATGTTCAATGAGGACAACCACCTAAACTTAGTGCCTAAAGAGCCTTGGGAAGGGAAAATGACTTGGAAAATACTTCTCAAAGTTAACTTGGGTTAAAGCTTAAAAGGAGAAAACTCCAATTCGCCTTTTAACCATTTCTTGACACTTGTAAATCTACTCCTAAACCCAATTTCGCCCAAGAATAATTGGTTCAAATGGCTACACCTTTGGAAAATTATAAAAGATGATGCATCCTTGTGTGTGGAAGGCCCAAGAAGGGGAGATGGGGGTAGTTTCCCCTGAATAGAAAATACAGCTCTAAATTGTGATATTAAGGAGCATATCGATTGCTGCTCAAATCTGTTTGAGTGAATTTATGACACTGGTTTGTGCCTGGCAACTATTGTTCAGGCCCTTGGGACGCCACTGCCGAGTATGATCCCTAACCAATTAGGGGTAGTCATCAAGAGCTAGAGCGGTAGTAAGATCCTTGCAGAAAGCCACCACTACCAAGTATGGTCCCTAATCAAACGGGGGTATGCATCAAGGGCTCATGTGGTAAAAAGATCCCTACACACCATCACCCTTTTAAGGTATGCGAGTGTTGCAAGCCCAAGAGCCTCTCCACCACTCAACAGCAACTTTGATCTATGGAATCCATTTGGAGAATAGAATGAATTATCTGCAGACAGTTTTGTGCACACTACCTTCCTCACCTCATTGAGTTTGAACCCTGCTCAGGGGCATTTCATATTGAAAGTAATTACATTGGTTGGGTGGAAAATCAATGCTTAGACATGATTCCCCCCTGCTCCTTGATTGGCAACATGTTCAAGAATTGTTCGACGTATCAGCACTTATACTTCAACGAAGCATAAACCCTATAGGTATTTTACGTTGTATTTCTTATGCTACCATATTAATTACTAGAGATATTTTGAACATTAAAATTATTTATTACGTTGTATTGCAGTGAATTGTTCCTTTTTTTAGTTATCTTGCTGAGCTTCCTACTATGAAAGGATGGGATTGTGATTGCTTTAGTTATGATTTGAATTTAGAAAAAACATGCGAACACAGGTAACACCCTTCTAGGTAAAAGGGTTGTTACATCTCCTCTAACCAAGGCACTTTTTATAAGCTTAGTCTATTTATAAGAACTATTCTTGGTAATGGTGTATTTTCAGATAATGCCTATTTTTTGTCATTTTCTTCTTTTAGTGAATAATGGATTTTTTTACATAGCCATAGTCCAAACATTCTACTAATTGGCTCTTTTCCGACAGCTCAAAATAACAGGAAGGGAAACCAATATTTTTGCCTCAAATCTAGCAAAAACGATCTTGTACAGATGGAATTGCAATTATCAATCATAAACATTGCAAAATCAAGTTGTCGTAGGGGTATTTGAGGGTGCTCAATCCATTTATGCATTAAAAATAACAATTTTAAAAATCCAAAATTGCAATTTCAGCAAAGGTTTTATAGCTGGATTCAAGTGATTGCAAACCTGAAAAGGTCAAAATCATAGAACATGTAGCTGCCTTCTTTTGGCATATGGCAATGCACATGCATATATATGGTTACCTAACTATTTATCTTCTTTCGAGTACCTTGTACTATATGAATTTACATGTAACGAAGAATTCTAACATGCTGAGTCCTCTAAATTTCATATCTACTTGCACTTACTCATCATAATAAGACTCGAACCTTCGAGAACTATGTTGATATGTGATAAAACTTAAGATTCAACAACTTAGAATTAGTGTGCGCTATTTAGACACTGATACAATATACTCCTCTTCACAACTACATGACAATGCATTTTTAGACACTAATACAATATACTCCTCTTCACAACTAGATGACAATGCATTTTTGGTTTTGTCACTTAAATAAGCACAAGAATGTCAAATTGGAACATAGAATGTCCCGACTATTCACCTTTCAGGGGATAAAGCACGTCACCTTGCATTTCATAAGAAATATCCTCGTCTTTTGATCTCAAGGGGCATCCTTAGAATTTGCAGTTCCTACTAGTTGTATACTTCCGATTTCGTGCGAACAAACAACTTTGTGGGAAAAAATCCACTATTGTGAATATTAAAATAAAAACAGCACCAACAAGGACATATATATGGTCAGATCTTCTAATCATCCCCTTCAATTTCTGCTTTCATTAGACAGAGTGCCGAGCTTCACATAAATAGGTCAAATCTAGTGTTACAGCAAGTCATAGCATGGAATTGTAGCTTCACTTAACAAAATTTTATTTTTAAACAATTACAAAGTTAATAATTGACAATAAATATATTATATAGAAAGAGGGAGAGAGTTTTAAAAGTGCAAACATTTTTTCCTCAGTGATGTAGGTTCTTTAAATAGGCACAAGATGTGAAGTTCAACCTGGTTAAGAATATCCCCCTCTTTTATCATTGTTAACCAGATGTGAAGCATGTACAATTCCACTGATATGAAGATATCGTCCGTTGAGGTATTGAAAGTGCAAAGTGATTAATTCATTCTAGTCGTCTGATTATTCATTCTGCTCATCTGAAATAATCCTGTGCCTACTGGGACGTTCCTCTAAGCTGTCTATGATTCTTTTCCAGACCAGTTTACCACAATACAACAATGTCACGGCAGCTGAGCATAATATCAGGGGTACTCCAGCAACACAACCACCAGGTATAAGATTAACCAGTGTCTGCAATCAACTCTCAAGGGGTCAGAAGCTCTCCAAATCCACTTCACTAACATTAATGAAAACCACTCAGACTAGAAGGAAATTTTAGATAGCAAGGTAGAGCAAAAGGCCATCCGGATATTGATATAAATTGTTTACCAGCATTGCTGCAACTAGATGGACGGTGGGCACAAATATCTGGTGTACTTTCTTTCCTTCATCATATCCATTGAATGCAATGACCATGGAGAATGTGTGGATGGTAAGAAATCCAAGAGAAATCAGTGCTGTGAAACAAAGCATCAGTTATGCTCATTGCATGACATACAAACATCTGCTCAAGAATTAATAGGAAGTTCCTCCCAAAGACAACGTCCAAATGAAAAAAAATAACATACAATTTATATATCTTACATCCTGTTAGTTGGCCAGACTAGAAAAACTCTAAAAAGCCTGAAATGTGGGATAGAACTTTAAAGATAAACTTCGATGATGCATCAAAAAAAAAGAATAACCCTGGAGGTGCCGGATGTTGATGGTTGTTTAGGAATTCAAAAGAAGGGGTACACTCCCGCTATGTCGACCTGGGGAAATGCTCAAACAACCTGTTCGAGGTTGAATACCATATCAAGGGATTTAAGGTGGCCATTAACTTGAGGTGTTAATAGCAGTAAGATAAAGGGACTTTAAACTTCTGCTCAACCTTACAAAGTCCAAAAATTCAAAATCTAAAATTAGCTTGGCTCTTGAAGCCAAACTTGAAACAATAAAAGCCAACTAGAAGTGGTGTTTGAAGATATCAGATTTGAGCATGTGAGTCAGCTATGTAACAAGCTTGCTGATAAGTTGACAAAAATTATAATCCAATTTGTAAATTTCTTAAGACCAGCAAAACTAAGCAAGTAAATTAGACCTAGTCACCATACTGGAATTATTTACTGGAATTATTTACTTCTTTAATGCAGTGGAAACTAGAAAAGCAAACCACACAGTACACAATTAATTTTCTACTCAAATCAGTTCTTCATTTAATCGTCAGAACTTACAAGAGCTCCCTTCACAGGGAAAATGGCTCTAAGAATTTTACAGCCAAATCAGCAAAATCTGAAAGACAAAAATCGTTGGAAACCAAACCTCAACACTGTTGTACGGCCTGTACGGACTCGCATGCGTGGGCTGTCCTGCTCACGCGTGCAGCCTGGAAACAAATCTGCCGCTGTCTTGGAACTCATGCATCCTGCTGCACTCATACAGCCCACACATGCGGCCCTCTCAAGCTGCTCACGGTCCACATGTGCGGCCCTGCTTGCTGGCTGCTGTATGGTCCTCCTTGCGGGTAATTGTTGTTTCGTTCTTGCTGATCTCTTCCTGCTGTAATCTTCTTGCCAAGCTGAAAAATCAGAACTCTGATTTTCCTCAATCATTCACGTGACTTGTGAATGAATGATCTATGTGTCTTTGTCCTTTGCCCCTTGCTGTCTTTTCTAATTTGACTTGAGCCAAATCCCTAATCTCAACGGTCAAGATCTAACCATGAGATCAATGGTTCTCTTTTAATTAAATCACTAAGTGACCCAACTTAGGCACTTTTATTAATTAATAGTCACTTTATAAAAAGATGTTCACTTTATTAATTAATTAATAAAGTGGACTCTAGAAAAAGCATAGGATACATTTAATGACAATTTCCACAAGAAGACACACTTGCGGAAATACATGTCTGAGCTACAAACTTTAACACTCCCTCTTAGTGAGGAAGGTATTTTCCACCACTCTAATCTTGTCTTTGAAGAAGATGAACTTGCCTGTCACCAAGGGCTTGGTGAAAATGCCTGCCAACTGCTCATCTATAGGAATATATTGGAGCTTGACCACTCCCTTCAGCACCCTGTCCCTAATGAAATGGTATCTGATCTTGATGTGCTTCAACCTGTCGTTAAACACTGGATTCTCCGATAGTTTGCTGCAACTCTGGTTATCACAGTGGATCAAGGTTGGCTCAAGCTCCTGACCAAACAATCCTATGAGTAGCTTGCGAAACCAGATGGCTTCACAACTAGCTAAACTGGTCAACATGTACTCTGCCTCAGTTGAACTCAATGCTACTGAGATCTACTTCCTGTTGAACCAAGAAATGACTGTTGACCCCAAATTGAAGTAGCACCCAAAGGTTCTCTTCCAATCTGTATCACTACCTACCCAATTTGAATCTGAGTACCCCTGCAACCTCACACCATCTCCACCAAGGTATTGCAGCCCATATCCTATTGTTCCCTATAAGTATCTGAGCATGTGCTTTGCTACCACCTAGTGAACCTCCCTTGGCTCCACCATGAAATGGCTCAGGGTGTTAACAACAAAACAAATGTTTGGTCGAGTGTTGACCAAATACATCAACAAACGAATCAACTGCCAATACTTTCTCGGGTCTACCAACTCTGAATCTGAAGAATCAGTCTTCCTTAGTCACCATCAAAGTGGCCATCGATCGGCTATCCTCCATCTTGAATCTCTTCAGGATCTCAAGAGTATACTTCCCCTGTCCAAGGAAGATCTCACTCTGTCGTTGCCAAACCTCAAGTCCCAGAAAGTAATGCATTGGCGTGATATCCTTCACTAGAATTTTAACGCTAAGTCTGACTTGCACCATGCAATCAGTCTCTTTGCACTTGTCTGAATGAGATAATCAACATAGAACACCAAGATGAGGACCTCATATCCAACCAGCAAGAAGTATAGGTTGGGATCTGTCTCACTTTTAGTGAATCCCATGCCTTGTAAATAGTTGTCAATCCTGGAGTAACAGGCTCTGGGTACCTGTTTGAGTCCATACAGGGCTTTCCTCAGCCTGCACACATTCTCCCAGTCATGAACCTCAAACCCATATGGTTGCTCGATGTAGACTTCTTCCTCAATGACTCTGTTGAGGAAGGTTGTCTTGACATCCATCTAATGGATGCTCCACCCCATCTCATAAGCAATAGATAGTATTGCTCAAATAAAGGAGTATGTGGCTACAGGAGCAAATGTCACCTCGTAATCTATCCCTCTTTCTGAGAGAACCCACGAGCCACAAATCTGGCCTTGTACTTCTTCACACTACCATTCGTTGCACACTTTACCTTGTAAAGCCACCTGGAAGTCACCACTGACTTGCCCTCTTGCCTCGGCACAATCTCCCATACATCATTCCTCGTGATGGAGTTGTGCTCCTCCATCATGGCATCTCTCCACACTTGTTGGTTGGTTGCTTCCTCAAAGTTGGAAGGCTATGATTCTATGATGATGGTCATCAAAGCCATGTACATCGAAAACTTTCGAGGAGGCCTGCGCTCTCGAAATGTGGTCCTAGGAGGCTCAACGTTCTCCCTAGCATCTTTCAAAGTCTGCTCAAACTACCTGGGCCTCCTAACTGACGTTGAAGGGGTTGACTACTCCTCCACCTCCTCTAGAGTCTGGCTCCTTGCACTGGAAGTCTCTACTCTCGGCTCATCCTTTGGGCCCACCTCCTGTGGCCCCTCTACAACTGTTGGTAGGTCTTGAGATTTCCTAGATGCCAAGTTCTCCTCAAACTTGACATCTCGACTCACCATTGTCCTCTGTTGCTCTATCAGGAAGACTCTGTAAGCCTTTGAATCCTCATTGTATCCCACCAAGATGCCCCTCTCTCCTGAGGGTTGCAGCTTTGTCCTCTTCTCCACGGGAATGTGGATAAAGATTGGGCAACCAAAAATCCTGAGATGTCCTATCTCAGGTCTCTTTCCTGTGAAGGCTTCCTACGTTGTCTTGTCCTCCAATATCCTGTGTGGGCTCCTATTCTGCAAATACATGGTTGTATTGCATGCCTCGACCAACAAAAACAAAGGCAAGCTCTAATCATGGATCATGGCCTTTGTTGCATTGATGATTGACCGATTCTTCCTCTCTGCAACCCCATTCTGCTATGGGTCGTATGCCACTCTCTTCTCTCTCTTGATCCTTGCCTCCTTGCAAAAATCAGTGAACTATATAGAGGTGAACTCACCACTTATTTGTCCTCAACACCTTGATCTTCCTTCCTGTCATGTTCTCCACTTGAGCTTTGAAAGCTCGAAAGTGACTGAAGACCTCGTCATTGGTCTTCATGAAGTAGATCCACATCTTCTTCGAGAAGTCATCAATGAAGGTCACATAGTAGGATGCACCCTTCACTGAAGCTACTAACATAGACCCTCCAACGTTTGAATGGATTAGATCCAAGATGCCCTTGGATCGAGTCTCCCTGCTAGGAAAAAGGTGCCTTGACATTCTTGCCAAGAGCACAGCCTCTGCACACCCCCTGATGATCCAGACTGTGAAGTTTGGAAGCCTAGTGACCAACTACCTCAATAATGGTAGAGCTTTGTGATGGAGATGCCCCATCCTCCTGTGCCACAACTCACACAAGCTCTCATTGGTGTGCATCAATGCCTGAACAAGCTATCCCTTAAGTCTATAAAGGTTCCCATCTCAGACTCCAATCCTCAAAACAATGTTTGGATTGGCTCCCTTTGGGCGAATGAACACGTGCCCCCTCCGGAAATTAACCCCGTAACCTTTGTCCTCCATGACTAAGATGGACAATAGGTTCTTCTTCAAACCAGGTACATACAGTGCCTCCTGTGCATCAAAGGATCCTCCTGACTCAAGCTGGAGTTGCACTATCCCCTGACCCTGCACTGGATACTTGGCATTGTTGCCAAGTTGTATGTGAAGCTTTGAGTCCTTCTCTGATAGGTTGTTGAATATCTCTCTAGCCTCTGTCATGTGGCAGGATGCACCACTGTCCAAGTACCAAGCATTGCTGGGAGTAATGTTGGTAGAAAGGAAAGACACGAATGAAAAATCATTCTCGAACTTGGATGTAAGTTCACTCAATTGTGCCTCTTTTGTCGCCGCAAGTGTCTGCAACTTGCCTTTCCTCCTCTGTGGACACTGGGAGCCAAAGTGGCCATTCTTATGACAAATATAGCATTTGATCTTGCTCATGTCCCTCTTCTACCCAGATTGTTGACCCTCTCCTTGACTGTCACCCTTCTTGACAAAAAAATTCCCTTTGTCTTTCTTGGTTTTGCTAACAAGGGCTAAGTTTTTATCTCCTCCACCTCCTCTTTGCTTGTTGGGTCTGGAGTCTCTACAAGTCTCCTCCTGAATACAGTCCTCCCAGAGTCTCTCCCACTTGGGAAGTTTCTCCCCGGCACAAATGCCCATGATGAATGGTTCCCATGTCTTGGTGAACCCATTTAGAGCAACATTCACTAGCTCTGCATCTAATACAGCTTCCCCAATAGCTGCAAGCTAGTCAAGGATCTGTGTGATCCTCATAAGGTCACATTGTCAGAGTTGGTCATTCTGCATTCTCTGAGCTTAGTTCCGAGAATCATCTTCAGACTCATGTTATCACTTTGGAAAAGTGATACTAGGGCATCATACATCTCCTTGGAACTGGTCTTCTATAACACATGTGGGATCAGACAATCCTTGACAGCTTCAAGGATCACCCTATGTGATTTTATGTCTTTCTTCTCCAAGGGTGCCTGCACTGTCGGATCTGGCTGCATCCCTTTTGTTGGCATTGGAATGCCACTGGACATGACCTCTCACGGATCTTGCTCCTTCAGGAGCAGTATCAGTCTTGCCTTCCAAGGCAGAAAATTTGAAACCCCATCAAGTCGATCCTCAACCTTCACGCTGATAACCGACATGGTTGTCCTAATCTTTGCCCTTCAAGCTCGTTGTGAAAATATGTACTGTATCAACTGGATCTGCTTTTCTCTCAGAGCAAGAGCTCTGATACCATGTAAATTTCTTAAGAGAAGAAAAACTAAGCAAAGTAGATTAGATCTAATCACTATACTGGAATTATTTACTTCTTTAATGCAACAGAAACTAGAAAAGCAAACTACACAGTACACAATTAATTTTCTACTGCTCAAATCAGTTCTTCATTTAATCGTCAGAACTTACAAGAGCTCCCTTCACGGGGAAAATGGCTCTGTGAATTTTACAACGAAATCAACAAAATCTAAAAGACAAAAATCACCAAAAACCAAATCTCAACATTGTTTTACAGCCTGCTCTGTACGGTCTATACGGACTCTCACGTGTGGGTTGTCCTGCTCATACGTGTGACCTACAAACAAATTTGTCGTTGTCTTGGAACTCATGTGGCTCTGCTGCACTCATACGGCCCATGTGTGTGGCCCTCTCAAGCTACTCACGGTCCACACGTGCGGCCCTACTTGTTGGTTGTTGTACGATCCTCCATGTCGGTAATTGTTGTTGCCTTCTCGATGATCTCTTCCTGTTGTAATCTTCTCGCCAAGATGAAAAATCATAACTTTGATCTTCCTCAATCACTCACATGACTTGTGAATGAATGATCTCTGTGTCTTTGTCCTTTGCCCCTTGTTGTCTTTTATAACTTTGACTTAAGCCAAATCCCTAATCTCAACGGTCAAGATCTAACCGTGAGATCAATGGCTCTCCTTTAATTAAATCACTAAGTGACCCAACTTAGGCACTTTTATTGATTAATAGTCACTTTATAAAAAGACGTTCACTTTATTAATTAATTAATAAACTGAACTCTAGAAAAAGCATAGGATACATTTAATGACGATTTCCACAAGAAGACACACTTGCGGAAATACATGTCTGAGCTACAAACTTTAACACAACTGACATGTGCCACATGCTAGCAAGTTCAAGTCAAAGGTGGGTTTTCCAACAGTACAAATTAGAATTATTTACAGCATTAATTGAGCCAGATGAGGACATAGTTGCTATGGATCATGATTTATATCGTAATGCTAATTAGGATTTGTAATAATGAAAAGCAAAGAAGAAAATGGGATTTCAGAGTAATCTTGGAAATAGTTTACAACTCAGTAACAGGATCATGTTCCCACTGCATGTTGTGGATCCCATCAGACACATGGATTCCCTGGATACACCCCTCCTGAGTATCGAACGCATGCCAGACATGCGTCCCTCATGTGTAGGAGATCAGTCTGTTCAAATAATGCAACTGCAAAGAGTATTCTTATTATTATTGATATATTATTCATAGGATCAATCCCCATTATGGATTGATCAT
>SNQJ01S0159474.1:0-21855 GCA_010110895.2 Picea sitchensis | reverse complement strand
TTCTTGATCTCTCCCCCACTTTTCCCCTACCTCTCTTTCCCATAATCTCCCCCTTCTCTCTGTTACCTCTCTCTTCCCCTGGTTGTGGTAAATTCCCCCCTATGGGAAGGTGAAACCCCCCTTGGATCAAGATCCATATTTGATTCAAGATAGAATGAAAACACCTAATGTACTACTTTCCCATTAGATCTATTTCAATAATTACAATGAGAACAAAGAGATGGATGACTTACCTTTTTATGATAGTTTTCCTCCCTGCTCCAGCCTTTGATATTGATGTCCAATCTCCTAGGTGAATGAAAAGTCTTGCAAGGAACAAAATAAATCATACTTCTTCAACATTATATTGTTAAGAAAAAACAAATCTATCTATGATGAATTTGACAACAATAGACATGCATATATTGAACACATAGGCATGAGAGGAATATGAAAAGTTATGTATTAATGGAAATAAAATAGCAGTGAAGCATTTACAATAGAAATCTTGATGTTTCATCAAATCATACAAGATCTCCTTTCCATCCCCTTGGATCTCACAAAATCATAAGTATGATGCTCTCAATTCTCATCCTTTTTTCACTCAACCATGCCCTTCCTTATATAGGCTTGAAGGTATCATAACCATAATATAGTTTTGAGGAGAGAATGTGGTCAAATGAGGATTTGGCTCAACCAACAAGATTGACCTTTCCTTGAATAGGAGATATCTAGAACCAATCCCTTAACCAATTGTAAAATATTAGAAACAACCTCAGAAATCAATGGAAGATCATTGCAACTACTTCATCTCCCCCTCCTAACAATGGAAAGGGTGGTGAACAAGGGATTATTCCTCCCTAAGACACTCTCGGGAGTGATGACCAGGGTTTATCCCTCCTTGTATATGGGAAGGGGAGAGATGAAGCTCAAACAAGGAAAAAATATCAAGGAAAAAGGTAGTATTTCAACCTCCAACTGATAAGTTTCCCTTCCAACTTATCTAGGGATTATGACATACATTTTCTCATGGTGACGAAGTTGTGACACTTGGTAAAGTGAGACATTTAAATTAGACACTTAGGTGTAACATTTGTTAGTGTGACACTTAGGTGCATAGAGGTTGCTAAAATTAAGTGTGGCATTTGGTAGCATGACACTTAGATGTGTAATAGATTACCTTTGAAGTGTGAATTCAGAAGAAAAGTTTATGGATGAAACAATTTTAAAAAATATGTATGTGAGGGTGGTGGAATAGGAGAGTCGGACAAAAGCTACAAAAAAACATCAATCTGTATATATGTATCATCCCTGAGGTAGATATACCCATGCTCGAAATGAAGTGAATTAAAGCATGGAAACCAACCAATACATTGTGAATGCATGAAATAACTGAATAAGCATATGGACACAAAATATACAATGTGGATCCATATCTCCATGACTCAATCAAGTCATATCCATGAAAGAATACATATTGGAGTTATGGTATGAAGAAACATAGCCACATACCAATATAAAGTATATCTACATGACGTCATATATATCAGTAATATCACTAGCATGATGAACATACTGGAATATTCTAAGTACTCAAATAGTCTCCATCATAAGATTGGTGCATGTGGATTTTTGAGGGTCTTCATCCCGATCCAAAAATAGTATGATTCTAGCATTGTGAATAGATGTGTTGATGTTGAACATGGTAGAAACCACTTGATTACCTGTCATTGATGTATACTATTAAAAAGTGAGAGGGAAATCACCAATGATGACAATGAATCCCAAGGTACCCTAGTACATTCCAACGAATGTGATTAAATGAGATGAAGTTGAACATTTGTGGAATCATTTGATTAGAGGATAATGATGTAAACCTATTGTTGAAAGAGAGGAGACAAGCCATTGAGGTATGTATATTCCAAGGTACTGAATGGTTTCTAAGTATGATTATCGTATAATGTGTTGAGGTCGATAAGAATAGACTCGTTGGAGGAGGGTCATGATGTTTCCACCATCATCTACATGAAACTGACACAGGAAATTGTTTTAAGATAATGGATAAATGAGTACAAAATGACACGAGGATGAACATTGGTAATACTACAGAGTGGTTGATTTTGGTTAAAACTTCCCTTGAACATTGTGAGGCACGACAAAATAATTGGAAGCATTGAGTCAATTGAGAGATAGACCAAAAAATAGTGTGACAATAACTGGGGCACTCTTCGAATGGGATGAAGGAGTATGATGACTCATAGGATTGGTATGAATCATAGAAAATAATATTACCCAACTATAATACAAGACAAAAATAGGTGCCATGTTCAAGGGATACAACAAACAACTAGCATAATGCTTTCAAAAACCATGACTCACTTCCCTCAAAGTTTTTCACCCACCATGAATGGCGAGTACTCTTTGTTTTTAAGGAGATTGAGGAGGATAATAGATTCTCACTATAGCTCATCTTCGATGAGTTCCTCATCACATGTTTAATGAACCTGAAGGAGGGGTTTGATCCCATAGGTTTCCTTCACTATATAATTTTATAATCCTAGAGAAGGTACACTCAACATTATTTTCATGTTTAGAGAGTCTGAAAAGATCTTAAAGAATACTCCAAGAGAGTTATTTTTCATAAATTTAGGCCCCTGAGCCAGAAAAAGTTTAAAACAATACAAGGGAGAACTCTTCTAGTTGAGGTTGAATAGAGTATTATTTTTCTTAATTAGTCCATCCGGTCCCAAAAAGGATTAAACTCACACCGAATAGACACCCTTTCGAATCATTTTAACGAATGTGAAAGAAAACAAGTTCGGTCGACATTCTTTTCATGTTTAGAGAGTCTGAAAAGAGATTAAAGGAGACTCCAAAGAGTTCCTTTTTCATATATGTTCGACGTGCCTGAAAAAGTGATAAAAGTATACTCAGTAAATTATTCTCATGTATTTATAAGCTTCAGAAAGAAAAAATAATAACCTCATGGTTATTTGTTTCATGTTTAAACACGTTTGGAAAAAAGGAAAAAAATGTTCTCTAGGTTGGTTTCATTTTTAAATGAGTTTGAAACAGAGGATAAGATTGTGCTTGGGGTTGGTTTCATTTTTAAATTATCTTAAAAAAGAGGATAAAATTGTGCTTGAGATTCGTTTCATTTTTAAATGAGCTTGAAACAGAGGATGAAACTGTGCTCGAGGTTGGTTTCATTTTTAAATGATCTTGAAGAAAAAAATGAAACTATGCTTGGGGTTGGTTTCATTTTTAAATGATTTTGAAACAGAGGATGAAACTATGCTCAGGGTTGGTTTCATTTTTAAATTAGCTTGAAACAAAGAATGAAATTATGCTCGTCGTCGATTTATGTTTTACAGGAGCTTAAAACATAGGATGAAATTGTTCTCAGGGTGGGTTTTTTTTTTAAATGAGCTTGAAAATGAAAAATGAAACTATGCTTGGGGGTTGGTCTCATTTTTTAATGTTATTGAAACTACAATTGAACTATTTTTGGAATGATACCCATTGATGGGTTTCTTCCCAATGTGATGTCTAGAGGTTTGTACTTTGAGTGATACCCATTGGTCGGTTTTTTCCCAACATGATGTTTAGAGGTTGGTACTTTTCCCCTAGCATGATCAACACCCACTAGTGGGTTAATTATAACATGATGTCTAGAGGATGGACATGGTCCCCCCAAGATTTGTTTCATTCATCGACACTTCTTTTGCACCCAATTATACACTTGACTATTAATAGGAATAGGTTCAACTGAGAGGGAGGAAGAAAGAGGATCAACTGACACAAGAAGAGGAAATGAAGGTTCAAATATTAGATCTAGTGGAAGATCAATTAGAAGGGGTTTGTTTCATTTTTTAATGAGATTGACACATAAATAAAACAATGCTCATAATTATTTGTTTCTTTTTTTAACGAGCTTGACACATAAAGAGAACTATGCTCATAAACCTTGACCATCGCTTCCAAAAGGTCTTCATCATATGGAAGAACAATTCTCTAGAAATAATCTATGTTAAGAGACTCAATATGGGTAACAAATGAAATTTTAGGCTCCAAATCCCCCATTGAATGGGTCACCATGTCAACTACAGGATCTGAGTCTAAAAAATAAAATCATACAGTGAGAGGTTCCTTCTCATTAGATATTGAAGGACTGGGACATGATACCCCATAATTATCCTATGGCGGGAGGGATACTACTTTTATATAAGTAACATTCAATGAAGTTGGATGGTCGAAAATCAAATCATGTCTAACAAACAAAAGTTGGTCGATGGTCACCATGTTTCCTTTATGAGGGAAATGCATCACTCGAAAGAGTTTGGACATGGAAAATTTTGTACTGTAAACATAGTCCTGCTCAAGGTTTAAATTAAAGTCTAAGGGACCTTGGACTACCATAACATCAACACAAATAGTTTTCCCTCCTAAGGTGATGGGAAACTAAGTATGGATCCCTAAAGGTTCACTATATACTTTTTTAAAGGCCAAAATATTATGGGTAAGTAGCACAAGCTAAGGGGAACCCAAATCTTTCCGAGCAATTGAGGATAGAATTATAACAAAAACACCTTCGTCAACAATAGTGCGATGTACCATGCTATTATTTCAAAATTTCACTATGATTTGGAAAGGAAGGTAGGAATGAAAGTGAGTTTCGTTAGTATATTATTCAAATAAAAGGAAATGACCTCAATAATTGGAGGGGGTTCCATTGAAATGGTTGAAATTCCCCCTTATTCAGAGGAATATGAAGTGAAAAGATAAACTTGAGTGGTATCCACCTCAATATACAAGGTAAGAGTGGGATTGACTGATGATTTAATTGAACCAACCATCTCATCAACCAATGGTTGGTTGGACTCATGGGAAATAGCTGGAGGTTGTTGTTGCGAAACAATAATGTCTTCCAACAATTATGAAGCTTCATCCATACAAGGGAAAAGGTAAGTGAGGCACATTTTCTTTTATAGCTAATAAGGAATACTAACTTTGAACTTTTTTCCCACAACCTAATGATCATTAGTTGATGGGTTGTCACCAACATGACCTGTAGTAGCTAGTGATGTTTGTTGTTGAGAACTCGTGTACCACACTTCTAATACCTTTGGAATACAAGGGAAATGCTTAAGAATGTGGTTACCCTTACAAATCTTGCAAGGGAATTTGTGCTTGTGAACTATGTTGGTAAAGTTTTCAATATTATCATCCCTCATGAATGTGGTTGATCGAATTTACCCTTGCTTGTTTTTCTTATTCTTGTTCTTCCTTTTCTTATTCTTTTTATCCTCTTGGTTAATAGCATCAAGGATTTCACTAGGAGAATAAAAAGAATGTGAAGAATATGAAATGGGTGAAGAAGGAAAAGGGTCAACATGAGGTTGATGTTCTTGTGTTGGAGAACTTGCTTGGGTAGTAGCAGGGGAACTCAGGACCATGGTAGTGGAAAAACACCATACTAGTAACCTCACAGTGAAACTGGGAAGAGTCAAAGTAGCGATGTAGGGAGGACCAATGTCTCCAAAAGAAGGAAACAAATAAGGTTCCCCATGAAAATGGGTCTCTTGGTTGGTATCCTTAGTAACTGTCTCCATGGATGAAGATTCACCATAAGGTGTATTAAGCGTCAAAGAGCACACACTACTAAATTCCCTACAGGAGAAGAGAAAGCAAAAAATTCCCTTATGATGGGGAAAAAAGAAGTAAGGATCTTTCGGAGATGAGATATGAGGTTGTGAATGAAGAAATGAGAAAAAATTATGATAATATTCACACAACAATCCCCTAAGGTGCAAGTAAGAGCCTATAGGAAAATACCCTCCTAGTTCATTGAAGCAGAGATTGAACATCTGTTGCGGGTACTATTAGAACTAGAAGTCACACCTAGACTATTGTAGGTATAAGCCTAATACCCATCAAAATGTAAAGGATAAATGTTTATAAAAGGTGGCAAATGGATGGAAAATGCAATTAAATATGTCAATCACATATCATTCAATGTAATAGACACCAAAAAACAAGGCCTTGAATGGATTCAAATCAGGTTTTAAGAGATAAAGTGATAGATGGAAGAGTTATCAAGGAAAGTGTAATATGCATACCATTTACATCAGGTAACAATGACAAACATATGGAGAAAAATGTTTGAATAATAACCTCTTAAAATCAAAGAGAAAATAACTTTGATAAACTCGCATACAATATCAAAATAAATCCTTTATTGCAATAAAGAAACAATAATGAGATGAATCTTTCAACACAGACTGATATCAAAGTAAGACAATGAAATATGATAATGATAAGTAATACTGATTTCCACCATTAAAAGTATCTTGGATATGGTCCATACATTAGGAGAAAACTCTGCTACAAAAGATAATATCAAAATAACAATCTTTCTATCACACCATTTTAACCCTCTTTAGTCTTGCAATGCCATTTAAAAAACTAAAAATATCAATGCCATCTTTACCATTCTCCCCTCAAAATTTTGATAGGATCCCCATGCCTAAGGGAAGCGTGGAAACAGGTGTACAACCAAAAATAAACAATCTTCTATTTTTAAGGAGGATGTTGGCAACATATGCAAGATTCTTTAATAACTTGATTATGTGTTCATAAGAGTTCATCTCCTTAAGGAAGGTGGCCTCCCAAAGAAGAAATGATCCTATAAGTGCAGGTATGAATCCATCTTGACATATATAAGCTCCCTTTCCCTCCAAAATCACCAAAAAAATGAGTTTGCAACGCAGCGTTGCAAACTATCCTGAAATAGCTAGTTCGCAATGTCAATGATTCCAAGTGCTGCGAACTTTCCTGTAGCAGTTTGTTTCACTTTTTACAAAGCTTCAACATATCAAAACTTATACCAGGAGTCCAAGCATGAAAAAAAACTTCATTACCTTGATATATAATTGGAGGAAAAACACCAAAACTACTACTTATAGTTCAAAACTCATAACCATCACAAAAATGTTGTAAACGTGTATAACATAAACTTTGACCAAAATTAATGTTGGTTTTGGAATATCGATGTCTTTATCTTTTTTTTATGGAACTTATTCTGGTATCCACCTTGGCCAACATGTCTAAGTTTCTCTTTTCCAATTCTTCTCTAAAAGGCTGTAACTTTGCCTTCAATTTTATGATTTTAGCTTGATGGGCTCTGTTCTTCCTGTAGAGATTCTCGAGATTCCTATGAAGGGGAAACATATTTTAGCCAAGAACATTTCCTTATAAATAGTCTCATTATACATGTCCAACATCTCCTTAATCTCCATCCTGGCACCCAAATCTTCCTTTTTCAACTTGTCAGTTTCAGGTCTTTTTTCCTTGAGTTGCCTCCAAAGCCTTTTGAATGTGGGGTTTCTTTCATGTTGAGGATTAGTGATGTTAATGAATTCTATATGGTTCTTATAAGACTAATATTTTCCTTTTTGGGGGGATGAAGTCTCTGCTGTATTATTCTTCACAAGGACATGTTTCTTAGGTGTTTCCCTAGTAAAAGGCCTTCTAGGTTTAACCTTGTCGGCAGTAATGGGTGGGGAAAAACACACTTTTTTCCGTTCAAGCCTCTTGGTTTTCTTGAAGGAATATCCATGGGAGTAGGATCTTCCATAGGTTAAGTTTCTCTCTATGGAGGTTATGAAGGACCACCTGTTTCTACTTCATTAGTAGCCTTGACAATTTTATCACTCCTAGTCACCCTCTTATTCTTTCTAGCCTATGAATGCACAGTCCTCTCAACAGGAGTAGGAATTTGTCTCTTGGACTATGGAGTGGGAGAAATTTTTAACTGAAAATGTGATGGATTTAGGAAATTTTCCAAGTCAGTGTTAGCTTTCCCTAACTCCTCCATTACTAACATATTGATAAGACTAGAGTTCAAGACATTGGTATCTACTTTCTTCTACTTAGCTTGGCCTCTGTCTTACATCTTACCAATGATTATAAAAAGATAAAATGGAAGGTTCACGACTTATTTTCCTATGAAGTGTAACAATAACATGATGTGGTATTGGTATACCATGTTGAAACTCCCCTCACATGTGAAGTATCTATGGATAACCCTGATCATCTTGTCAAAAAATTAAAGCATGTGATTTCTAGGTACTCCTTTGGAAAAGTTGTCCTTCTGATACTATGGCTTAGGGAATTCCATTGAGAAGGAATATTTTAATGACATGGATTTGAACCATTTCTCCCCACAGTTAGGTATCTCTATTGAAATAGAGATGAAATGATCTGAAACATCAAAATCTAACATCGCCAGTTTAGTTTTAGTCCCATTAAAATTGAGTTAAAACTCTTTGGACACTTTTGGATGTCCTCTTTGCATATTTTGATAGAAATTTAGACAACCTACCCTCTAAAAATATTCCCTGAACAATGGTTCAGAGTTAAGGAGATGCATATCATAAGGTTTAGTCCTCAGAATCTCCCCTCCCTTGTGAGTCTTCTTCTTTTGTTGACTATCCACAACCACTTCTTGAAGAATAATTTGTGTAATTTTTTATGAAAGTTGGTATGTGAAAACAAATTACATAGGAATTTTAGGGTTTAAGAAGATAATTGTTTTCCTAGAGTTTACCTTGTCCAAATATTTATACACAACAATGTTATGAAATAGAGTAAATTTCAAAAAGGTGGAATAAAGGAAAAAACATTGAGATTTGTAATGAAAGGAAGACAAGTGAGATTTATTTTCTAAAACAAGGTTTCAACAGCATAAATATTAGTTTGCAACACCAATGATGTATGTAATTTAAGCTTGGTTCTACAAATGATTAACCATATTCATCCTGTTTTATAGGGGTATCATTAAATTGGTTAAGATTGAGTTTCAAATGGATGAAGAAGATTAGGGATTCAACAATTCTGGAATAGAGGGTTCACAACGCCTAGTTCGTAGTGAGCACTAGTGATGGAGAGTCAAAGAAACCAGTTCACAACAATGAGGTATTCAGTGGGACATGTGGCTTATTTGTAGAGGAAAAGATAAAGTGAGTTAAATATAACAGTCTAGACTAGTGAGAAAAAATTAGGGTGCCATAGAAATGGATTTGAAAGTTGGCAACAAATGAGTTTGAACAGTTCGCAGCGCCGGTGAATAAAGCATCATAAACCCCCCTTTCAATATTTGAACAACATGGAAATCGTCAAAGAGTACCTAATACACTTGGTTTTAATGATGATGCTTGTGAACATGAGTTGATCTATTAGCAAGTCATCCAAACCTAACAATCTTCTTCATCTAGTCTGCAGTGCCAGTTTTCAGTGCTAAGTTTGCAATGCCAAGTTCAAAATCAAAAAGTGCACTTCAAGGAAACTGTTAGAAATCCCGTGACAAAATCCTTGAAAATATAATTAAATGAAGGCGCTGAAAACCACAACATCCCTTTTACATGTTCCCAAGTAGAAATAATGAAATATGAGTGCATGAGGTACTTCAAAGGTACGCTGTGAACTTTTAGGTCAGTTGGTAGAAAATACATCTTAATTTTGACTCGACATTTAAACGATTTGAGAGTGACCCAAAGAAAACCTGTGTACAAATTGGAAGCACGACATGTCATGGTGATGATGTTTAGGACCAAGAGTGTGACTCATAAGGACCATTATCCTAGTCATGATGAACAATATTATGACATAAAGACTCTAAAAAAGGGCTAAACATTACTTTTTCGTATACAAATCAAATTTTGAGTTATTACAACAAAAAGATCCAAAATCTATGACTTATAAAACCCTATGACTTCAAATAAAACAAAACAAAGTGTTTTTTACCCCTTACAACTTTATGTGCTAACATCTGGCTCCACAGGGGATGGAGACCTCCATGTGAAGCTCCAAGAACATGTAGTTCCAGTGCCTTATCGATTGGGCTATGAATCATTATTGAAAGAAAATAAAACTAACTAAAAACTGATATTTACAATGAAAGGAAGCCAATCATGGCTTTTAGGAAAAGTATCTCTTTATAAAATGCCCATTGACTAGGCCACTAGGAAATTCAACATCTTCCAAGTTCTATAACTTAAAAGTATTATTTTTCAAAACTTTAAAAATTTTAAAAGGACCAATCCACAAGGCTTAGAATTTTCCATATTTTCCCTTATCTTTCCTTAATTGTGTATCCCATTTGAGTACCGAGTCTCCAAGCTGAAAATATTCTTTCTTCACCTTCTTGTGAAAATTTTATTTGATTTTATGTTGATGGATTTGTGCTTTATCAAAATGTTGTTCCCTAATTTGTTGTACTTCCACCAGTTAATGCATTCTCCTGATCATGTCATCTGGTTCCCCTTCTTGATATTGAATAAACTTTTCCACATGTAAATCTAGCTCAGTAGGAAAAATAGCTTCAGTTCCATAGACCAACCGAAATGGAGTAGTGCCAATTGGTATCTTGGTGGTTACTCAGCCTTCCCATAGGGAAAACTTCATCTTTGAACCCCATGAATTTTCATTATCCTCCAACAATTTTATGATGATATTCACTAGTATTTTGTTGGAGGATTCTGCTAAGCCATTACCATAAGGGTAATACAGAGTAGAGTGAATAAGATAAATCCAAAAAAATTCACAAAACTTCACCAGAGGTTCGGCTTTAAAAGTTGCAGCATTATTAGTAACATTTTTTTTAGGACAACCAAACCTTTATAGAATTTCTTCCAGGAAGCCAATGACTACTTTATGTGTTTCATTTCTTGTGGGAATGGATTCTATCCACTTGGTGAAGTAATCAATAGTATTCAGAATCCAACGATGTTGACCACTTGAGGCTGGATGAATTTCTCCAATGAATTCTAATCCCCACTGCTGAAAAGGGCCAGATACCACTATGGGATTAAAGGGAAAAGATTTGAGTTATTGTTTGCCTGAAAATTTATGACATTTATCACAAGTTTTGATCTTTTCACACACATTAATGAATAATGTAGGCTAGAAGTACCCAACTCTAAGTACTTTTTATGTTGTAGTCCTCCAAAATTGATGACCTCCACATAGACTCTCATGAAAATTAGTCATAGTTTTATTTTCCTCTTATGGATCCAAACATCTTAAAAGGACCCCTATAGGATCTTTCCAATGCAAAACATGATCAACAATGCAATACCTCACTGCTTTAAGCTTCAAATCCCTCACTTTGGTCTTCTCAAATCCAGTAGCAGGCTGCAAATTTTGCAAGAAATAGATGAAGTCCTTGTACCAATTTCATTGTGTCAAATTTGAGTTGATTTGCAAGATTATGTTAGGAATATCAGTTTGTTTATTTACAAAATTAGAATTCATGAAATTTACTCCCAGTGCCTTACAATTTGATTCAACTAACAATCTATCCAAAACTTGACCTTTCACTAGCTTGGCGAGTTTCATCTCAATATCAAACTCCAAAATATTAGCAATCCACTTAATCCTTTTCCCATATATATCAGGCTGGATCAAAATTTCTTTTACAAAGCTTGAAGGAACATAAACAATACTTTTGGAGTGAAGAACAGATACTCTAAAAACTTTGAGTGCTTTAACCAAATCATAAGCTTATTTCTCCATTATTTCACATCCGACTTCAACATCTCTCAAGGCCCCACTAGAAAAGGAAATAGAATGCTACATTCCATTTGATATCTTCTAAAGAAGGACAACAACTAGTGTATCATTTGAGGAAAAATAAAAGATCATAAATTCTTTTGAGTAGTCAGGACTGATTAGAATAGGTGCATCAACCAGTGCTTGTTTTATTTTCTCAAAATAACTCCTATCTTATGGTGTCCATTTTACTTCATTCCCTTTTCTCAACACGGATGTGATAAGTTTGACCAACTCAACAAAATTACATATAAATCTTCTCAATAATTTTATGTTACCTAAGAAAGACTGAATTTCTTTCTTAGACCTTGGGAGAGATATATTTTTTATAGAATCTACCCTACTTGGGCCAATTTTTACTCCTTCAGCTAAGACAATGTGTCCTGACAACTTACCTTTCTTCATGGAAAAAAGAGACTTCTTGGGATTAAGTGACAACCCATATTTTCTATATTTCAGGAACACCTTCTCCAAATGTTGGTAATTCTCTTGATTAGACTTTGAAAACATTGTGATATCATCCAAGTAGATAACCACAAACTTATCTTTTTCTCTAATAAATGCAATCTACATTTCACTTTGGAAATTTTCCCATGCATTCATGAGACCAAAACTCATCTTGGCATACATGAATGTACGCCAAGGAGTTGTAAATGTTGTATTTTCTATGTCCTCTGGTAATACACAAATACGATTGTAGAATGAAAAATGATCAATCCTTTACATCCTTACTGATCATGTCACCCTTTGCAAGATATGCTCCATTTTGGGTAAGGGGTAATTTTCTTTTCTGGAACACTTGTTTAAATTTATGAAATCAACACAAAGTTTGATCTAACCATTCTTTTTCCTGACAGGGACTATATTACCTACCCAATCAAAATACCTCAAAGGTATAATGATTTGGGCATCAAGCAATATTTTGACCTTTTTCTCCATAATGGGAAGTAACATTGGATTGATATTCCTTAGTTTCTTTCTAAAAGGTTTGGTATCATCCTTCAAGGGTATTTTATGCTCAATAATGATTGTATTATAAGTTTCCAAATCCTCATACTTCCATGCAAATATATTAGCAAATTCTTTTAACAGTTTGATGTATTCAACCCTTTTCTTTTCTGACAAACTACTGGACAATTTAACATATTTGGAATCCTCATCAGTACCTAGATTACACTCTGTCATATCAACATTTTCACTTGAACCTCTCACATTCATAGCCACATCATTCTTATCAAATAACCTCTCCAAAGGAACTAATACCTTAGGAATATGATTTCTCGGCAACTGGAAAATTTTGTGATCTACAATCTTGTTCAGGAATTTATCAGCATGTGGAATTTTCTCATCATATCGATCTTGGTCAATATGAAGAGAAAAAATCTCATCTACTATTTCCAAAATCCTCCTTATTTCTAGATCATCTTCAAAAATGTTCCAATGCTTGACATGATGGGGTATAGAAGGTGTATATTTCACCTCAACATCGTACTTAGATTTGGGAGGTAGTGGGATTTTAAAGTTACTAGTAGAAACAACTAAGGAATCAACCAATGTATTATCTTCTCTAGGAACAAAATATATGTTGAAGGCTAGGAATAAATTGTCAATAAGGTCCCATACCTCATTCCTATAATTTCTCAGTCTTGGATGCTTTTCTTGAGATATATTTCTGTTTTGATGCACAATCAACTCTACATCTCCAAAAGATGATAATTCTTCAATTTTCATGTCCTTTTCATCTCTAAGCCCGAATACTAGGGCCTCATATTTTGTAATATTGTTTTTGGTTTCAAATTACAATTTGAAGGACAAGGTTATGAATTCTTGAGAAGGAGAAATGAACACAACTCTAGCACCAACACTATCTTTGGAAGATTGACCATCAAAATACATTTTCCAAGTTTGAGTACCTTGTCTGGATGTCTCACATGTTGTTGGTGGTTGCTTTTACATTTCCAATGGTGACTGAGGAAAATCGGTAAGATAAAAAATGCTAGATCCTAAATCAGTATCAACGACATAGATGACATGGTTTGTGGGATTTCCTTCATCACTAATAATATATGCAAGTTGTTTTTCTCTATACAACCTTTAGTGTTCACACCCAAACATTGGTATAGTAGCATAAGAGAGACCCATCAACAATTTTCCTCCTAAAATTATAATCCATGATATGGACAACAACATCTCAAAATTGGGAGAAACATATGCAAATACAATATCCGTGACTATTCTCTTCATAGGAATTTGAAAGAGAGTAACAACGAAATCTTTAATCACCCCAAGGAATTTTACTTTTCTTGAGTCAAAGGAATAAAAATCATGATATTCTTTAGTAATTTCTAGACCCAATTCATACATGACAGACTTAGGCATTAAGTTAAGGAATGCACCTGATTCCATAAGGAAATTGTACAATATTTTATCATGTACATTCAAAGAGGTGTAAAAAGGAGGAGAGGAGTCATCTATGTCTTCTACTAGTGGAACCAATATAACTGCAGGTTTCTCATCCTGCAAGTTAAATGTGTCTATTCAATGGGAAGAAAATTCAGGATGCAACATTTTAGAAATAGACTTCTTGAAATCTTCATTCTTGATCAACTCTAGGAATGGAACATGAATTTTGATTTTCTGGATTTCATTATCAAAGTTAAAAGAGGATGGGGACTTCAAAATTTCATTGGTTTATTGAACACGATATTTAATTATGGGTTGATTTTTTTGTTCCTCATTTCCTTTATTTGGTGCGGCCACTGTTTGGTAGAAGAATCTGATTTTTTAGTCTCATTAGATATATTAGGCTTTCCCTCTTTTTGTTTTGATCTCAAATTGTACTTGTTCTGAGTTTCATTCTCTTTCTCTCCTTTACTTAACCCATGTATATGACTACTCATTAGAGACTCTTCATAAGAATATTGTGTTAGATGAGGGGAAGCAGATGTGTCTCCCAAACAATGAACCTCTTGATTTTCTTCTTCATTATCTCTTTCTTCATAATCAACCAAATTGTTTTGGAGAGGGGTTTGAACTTTTTGATCATCTCTATTCCTCTGATCTCTCTAAATAATTTGAGGTGTATTATTTTTCTTATGAAATTGTTTATGTTTCCAAAATCTTCTTGGTTTATATTTGCTTGTCTCCCTTCAAGTTTTAGTTTTTCCATTTCTGCAGAAAGTGACTTGACTAACTTAGTCAATTCATCAACCTGGGGATTAGTTCCTGAAGTATCAGAAGATGAATCTTTTGTCTTTTGTTTCCTTCTATCCCTATCAAAATTTTCCCTTAACTTATATGCTTCCAATATGTTTTATTCCACCTATAGAGAAGCATCTTCCATATGGGCTAATGTGGTAGACCGTCTCTCTCTCAAAAAAAGACAAAACGATGGGTCAAAGAAACTTACAAGGTTATTTTAGCAGAATTTTCAGTAGGCTTGATGTTAGTAAGAATTTTTGTATACATCATTTTAAGTCTCTTTGAAAAGTATGACACCGATTCACCTTATTTCCTTTTAAGAGCCCCAAATTATGTGATATGGTATAAGAAGTCCTTTTTTTCACCCCAATGTCTCATAAAGGCATCATCTAGGTCTTCAATTCCAACAATTGATCCAAGAGATAGACTTCTAAACCACTTTCTAGCTTCTCCATCAAGAATTTGCACAAAAACCCTCACCCAAACATCTTCATTCTCAATATTCAAATTATCAGCATAACTATAAAATGTTGCAAGGTGTTCTTCTGTAGTGATATCTTCCTCTCCTATGAAATTATGCATATACTTTAGGTAATATCATATTGGAAGAGAATTCATAGGATTAGGAAGAACTAATGGGACATACCTAGTAGCCACAATGGCATCCATTTTGTTTTGAGGAGGATTAACCCTTTCCATTTCATTAGGAAAAGGAGGATTTTGAATTCTAGGAGAAGTAGGAGGTGATTTGACATGTAAATATGCATTGTGTATATCATGTCATTTAGGAAAATGAATAGTATAAGGTGGCCAAATTTAAGATTTAACATAAAGTGGTTGAGTCTTGGATGAGGATGGGGGGATTTCAACAGAAAATGAGGTTCCTTCTTCTTTAGTTACATCAAATTTAAAAGAATGGGAAGAAGGAGAACATAAGAGAGGAAAATATTCCAAAATTTCAAGCCTAGACCAATTTACAATTTCAGGGGATGCAATAAGATCAAAATTTTCTAGACTTTCTTCTTTCATCTTAGGAGAAAAAGTTGAATATTCTACATGGAAATCTCCTAGTTTTGACTTTATAGGAGTTTCAGTAGTAGGAAAATGAGAAACACAAGAAACAAAAATTGGTGTATGGAAAGCAGAGTTAGGTAAGTCTCCATAAGTACCTGAGAATTTGGAAGAGGAAGATCCTTGCAAAACATTTCCCTTCTTTAAGATATTTTCTGGATCAGGTTCAGGTGCAGCCAGAGGTGACTATGGATTGGACTTTGTTTGTCTACCTTTGGGAGCCACAACTGAAATTTGGAGTCTCTAGGGTGCACTTTGTATTCTTTTCTTTACTAATTATTGCACACCATCAAAATGAATATTTTCTTGTCATACAACACAGGGAAAAATATTCAATTTGTTCCCCGACAACGACACCAAAATTTTTAGCACTAGATGCCACACCTAGACTGTTGTAGGTGTAAGCCTAGTAACCATAAGAATGTAAAGGAAAAATGTTTATAAAAGGTTGAAAATGGATGGAAAACTCAATTAAATATGTCAATCACAGATCATTCCATGTAATACACACCAGCAAACAAGGCCTTGAATGGATTCAAATCAGGTTTTAAGAGATAAATTGATAGATGGAAGACTTAACAAGGAAAGTGTAATATGCATATCATTTACATCAGGTAACACTGACACACATATGAATAAAAATATTTGAATAAGAACCTCTTAAAATCAAAGAGAAAATAACTTTGATAAACTTGCATACAATATCACAATAAATCCTTTATTGAAATAAAGAAACAACATCCAAATGAATCCTTCAACACAGACTGATATCAAAGTAATACAAAAGAATATTATAATGAGAAGTAATACTGATTTCCACCATTAAAAGTATCTTGGATCTACTCCATATAATAGGAGAAAACTATGCTACAAAAGACAATATCAAAATAAGAGTCTTTCTGTCACACCATTCAAACCCTCTTTAGTATTAGAATGCCCTTTAAATAGCTAAATCTATCAATTCCATATTTACAAGTATCTTCTCAACTTCCTCCTAGGAACCCCATGCCTAAGGGAAGTGTGGTAACCAAAAAGAAACAATTTGTTATTTTAAAAGTGGATGTTGGCAACGTATGCAACATAATAACTTCATGATGTGTTCATAAGAGTGTAAATCATTAAGGAAAGTGGGATCCAAAAGAGAAAATTATCCTCTAAGTGAAGGTACAAATCCATATCGAAACGTAACAACTCCCTTTCCCTCCAAAATCTCTAAAAATTTGAGTTTGCAGTGCAACGCTACAAACTATTCTCAAACAACCAGTTCATAGCGCCAATGATTCTAGGTGCTGTGAAATTTCCTGTAGAAGTTGGTTTCACTTTTTCCAAAGCTTTAACATCTAAAAACTTATACTAGGAGTCCATACATGCAACGAAAATTCATTACCTTGATATATAATTGGAGCAAAAGCACCAAAACTGCTAGTTATAGTTCAAAACTCATAACCATCACCAAAATGTTGTAAACGCATATAACAAAAACTTTAAAAAAAATTAATGTTGATTTTGGAAGATCAATGTATTTATATTTTTGTTCTAGAACTTGTTCTGGTAGCCACCTTGGCCAACATATATAAGTTTCTCTTTGCTAATTCTTCTCTGAAAGGCTCTAACTCTACCTTCAATTTTCTGATTTCATCTTGATGGGCTTTGTTATGCCTGTAGAGATTCTTGAGCTGCCTGTGAAGGGGAAACAATATTTTAGCCAAGAACCTTTCCTTATCAATAGTCTCATTATACAGGTCCAACATCTCCTTAAGCTTCATCCCGAAACCCAAATCTTCCTTTTTCAACTTGTCAGTTTCAGGTCTTTCCTCCTTGAGTTGCCTCCAGATCCTTTTGAAGGCGGGGTTTATTTCAAGCTGAGGAGTAGTGATGTAAATGAATTCTATAGAATTCTTAGAAGACTAATGTTTTCCATTTTTCTAGGCTCAAGTCTCTGTTGTATAATCCTTCATAAGGAAATGTTGCTTGTTGTTGTTCTAGTAAAAGGCCTTCTAGGTTTAACCTTGTCTGGAACAATGAGTGGGGAAAAAACAATCATTTTTCCTTTCAAGGCTCTTGGTTTTCTTGAAGAAATATCCACGGGAGTAGGATATGCCATATGTGAAGTTTCTCTCTCTATAGGTTGTGAAGGACCACCTATTTCTTCTTGATTAGTATCCCTGATAGTTTTATCACTCCTATTCACCCTCTTCTTCTTGTTATCCTCTGAATGCACAGTCCTCTGAATAGGAGTAGGAATTTGTCTCTTGGACTTTGGAGTGGGAGAAATTTATAACTGAAAATGTGATGAAGTTAGGAAATTTTCCCAATCAGTGTTAGTTTTCCTTAACTCCTCCATTACTAACATCTTGATAAGACCATAGTGGAAGACACTAGTATCTACTTTATTTGACTTATCTTTGAATCTATCTGACATCTTACCAATGCTTCTAAAAAGACAAAATGGAAGGTTTATGGCTTCTTTTCCTGTGAAGTGTAACAATAACCTAATGTGGTATTGGTATACCATGTTAAACCTCACCTCACATGTGAAGTATCTCTAGATAACCCTTAGCATCTTGTGGAAACATTCAAGCATGTGACTTCTAGGTAATCCTTTGGACAAGTTGTCCTCCTAATATTCTGTCTTAAGGAATTCCTTTGAGAAGGAATAATTTAATGACATGGCTTTGAACCATTTCTCCCCACAATTAGGTATCACTGTTTCAATAGAGATGGAATGCTATGAAAAATCAAACTATAACATCCCCACTTTAGTTTTAGTCCCATTAAAATTGATGCAAATTCTTTGGCTACTTTTGGATGTCCTCTCTACATCTTTTGACTGAAATTTAGACAACCTACCTTCTAAAAATCTTCCCTGAAAAATGATTCAGAGTCAAGGAGTTGTATATCATAAGGTTAAGTCCTCACAATATCCCCTCCCTTGTGACTCTTCCTTTTTTGATGACTATCCATAACCACTGCTTGAAGAATACTTTCTCGAATTTGTTATGATAGTTGGTGTGTGAAAACAAAGTACAGAGGAATTTTAGGGTTTATGAACATAACTATTTTCCTAGAGTTCACCTTGTCCAAATATTTATACACACCAGTGTTATGAGATATAGTACATTTAGAAAAGGAGGAATAAAGGAACAACAACTGATATTTGTAATGAAAGCAAGAAAAGTGAGATTTATTTGCTAAAACATGGTTTCAATAGCATAAATATCAGTTTGCAGTGCCAATGATGTATGCAATTTAAGCTTGGTTATAAAAATGATTAACCATATTCTTCCTAATTGAAAGGGGTATCATTCAGTTGGCTAATAATGAGTTTCAAATGGATACAAAATATGAGGGCTTCAACAATTTTGAAACAGAGGGTTCGCAACACCTAGTTCGTAGCGAGCGATGGTGATGCAGAGTCAAAGCAACCAGTTCATAGTGCTAAGGTATTCAATGGGACAAGTGACTTATTGGCAGAGCAAAATATAAAGTGAGGTCAATATAACATTCTGGACTACTCAGCATAATTTATGGTGCCATAGAAATGCATTTGAAAGTTGGCAGCAAATGATTTTGAACAGTTCACAATGCCAGTGAATAAAGCATCATAAAACCCCCTTCCAACCTTTGAACAACATGGAGATCATCAAGGAGTACCTGATACACCTGGGTTTGGTGTTGATTCTTGTGAACTTGTGTTCATATATTATCAGGTCATGCAAACTCGAAGATATTCTTCATCCAGTCTACAACACCAGTCTGCAACAGAAGTTCGCAGTGCCAAGTTCAAAATAAAATAGCACACTTCAAGGAAACTGTTAAAAATCCTGTGAAAAAATACTTGAAATAATTAAATTAAGGCGCTAAAAACAAAAAAAATACCTTTGATAGGTTCCCAAGTAGAATTAATGCAACAAATACCCCTGACTTTTGACTTGACATCTCAATGATTTGAGAGTGACCCAAAAATAAAATGTGTACAACTTGGAGGCACGACAGGTCATGGTGATGATGTTTAGGACCAAGAGTGTGACTCATAAGGACCATTATCCTAGTCATGATAAATAATCTTATGACATAAAGACTCTAAACCAAGACTAAACATTGTTTTTCGCTTATTCAAATCAATATTTGATATATGACAACAAAAATATAAAAAATGTATGACTTATAAAACCCTATGAATCCAAATAAAACAAAACCAAAGTTTTTTTTACCCCCTACAACTTTATGTACTAATAGGTACCACAAGGAATCCTCCTTGTAGTCACATGTGTGGAATCCTAAGAATGGTTACTGTGTTGAACAATTCACAATGAATGGTTTGTGGGTATAGTCTATAGTCATGACTATAAAATGGGGCTAGGAATATTGGAGATAATTCCATAACCCAAAAACTAAGAAGAATTGGTGTCTCCCTAAGGACTTTCCACTCTTCAAAGCCCCAAATTTTCAATATTCTCACCAAGCAATCATAAGAGGGGAAATCTTAACCTATTACTTCGCTTGACCTTTTGTTTGAATTATCTGTGAGAGGATATTTCCCAACTAGCGTTAATTTATACTAGAAATTTATCACAACACTAAATTGGTGACTCCAATGGGGACAGGTGAAACCACCCTTGTATCAAGAACCCTCTTTGATCAAAGATAGAAGGAAAAAAAATGGTGTGCTACTTTCACCTTACACCTATTTTGAGAATTGTAATGAGAAGAAACAAATGTATGAATTTCCTTTTTATGATGATTTTCATCACTACTCCAACATTTTATCTTGATGCCCAAGCTCCTAGGTCCAATAAAAGTCCTACAAGGAACAAAAAAAAACCTCATTCTTCCACACTATATTGTTAAGGAAAAACAAATCTATCTATGATGAATTTGAAAACAATAGACATGCATATATTCAACATGTAGGCATGAGAGGAATAGGCCAAGTTATGTATTAATGGAAAGAAAATAACAGTGAAGCACTTACAATATTGATCTCAATATTGCAACAACTCCTCCAAGTTCTCCTTTACAGCCCCTTGATTTTCACACAATCATAAGTATCTTGCTCTCATTTCTCCTCAATGTTTCACTCAAGAATGTCCTTCATTATATAGGATTTGAGGTATCAAAACCATAAAATATTTTTGAGGAGAAGATGTGGTCAAATGAGGATTTGGCTCAACCAACAATATTGAGCTTTCCTTGAATAAGATATAGCTCAAACCAATCCCTTAACCAATTGTAAACTATCATAAACAACCTTACAAATAATGGAAATATGGTTGCAACTAATTCATCGTGCCCCCATAGTTGTGAAAATGGAGATGAATAAGAGATTATCATTCCCTAAAACACTATGGGGGAGAAATGATTAAGGTTTCTCCCTCCTTGTATATGGGAAGGGAAGCTATGAAGCTCAAACAAGGAAAAAATCTCAAGGAAAAAGGTAGTAGTTCGACCTCCAACTGATAGGTTTCCCTTCCAACTTGTCTAGGTATTATGACATACATTTTATGATGTTGAAGAAGTTGTGAAACTTAAATGAGACAGTTGATAAAGTGTGACACTTAGGTTTTACACTTGGGTGTGACAATCGGTAGTGGGACACTTAGTTGTATAATAGTTGTGACACTTAAGTGTGATATTTGGTAGTGCAACACTTCCCTCCTCACCCTCCCCCTCCCTCTCTCTCTCTCTCTCTATCTCTTTCATATACCCCTCTCCCCCCCTCTGCCGCCCCCCTCTCTCTCTCCTTCATCTACTCTTCTCTCCCCCTGACTCTCTATCCTCCTCCTTCTCCATTTCTCTCTCTCCCTTCGAACCTCACTCTTTCCCTCTCCCTCCCCCTTCTCTCACTCTACCCCTCTCTACCTCCGTCCCTTTATATTCCCACCTATCTCTCTCACTTTGTAAAATTCTCACTCACTTTATGTCTCCCCCTATCACTCTCTCTCTCTTCCCCTCTCTCTGTCCCTCCCTCTTTCCCTCTATCTCTCTCCATCT
>SNQJ01S0159473.1:7266-21855 GCA_010110895.2 Picea sitchensis | reverse complement strand
CACAGGAGGACGAGTTCTCGAGGAAAAGAACGAGCAGTCGAAATTCTCTGTAGAGAATTTGTGAATTTTTGTGAGCTGTTAGATCTCACGAAGGAGGAGGGGAGTTACCGCGAGTATCCCTAAAGGTTCTAAGCTCAGGAGGAGTAGGACCGTAGACCCAAGCGATAAGGGCCATTGGATTTTCACGTGGGTTTCTATATCGGGTTTTCGTAGACTGAAGTCTCGTAAACTTTGCAACGGGAATCGTGAAATCATGAAACGTGAAGTCCCAAAACGATAAAAGGATTTGTGTGGGCCATAGAGGAGTCAGCGAGTGGACAGGTGGCGCACTCTCGACAAAGAGTCAATTCAGTTGACCGATTCGAGGTTTCGTGGGGAGAAGTCCTGAAACCTTTGCATTAGGATTTGCGATATTGCAAAGTCCGAAATCCCGATGGAGTAAAGGGGCATTGAAAGGTCAAATTTGTGAGCGCATCAGAATTTCGGAATATCGAATTTTGGGAATCGTGGGAACAAGTTGCATGACACCACGACCGTCGAAATCACGATAAGGAAAGGTCTGAAAGGGAAAGAGGACGGGTCAGCGTTGACTGTTTTCGGGTTTCGGGGATATGAAAGACAGGTGCTTGACCAACAGATTCGCGAAAGTGCGAAGTCCGATTTCCCGAAGAAAAAGGGGGAATTTCTCAAGTTAAGTGTGGGTGCAGATTTCCCAAAAGGAAAATAGAAGATCCATTTCAAAGGTCTTCGGGCTAGTGGTAAAGAAAAGATCATGTGTTGACGTGGACCTTCCAACCTGCGGGTTGTGGATGGAGCGTGCGTCATCAAAAAGAAAAATAATAAGAAAGCACTAATTTTTTTTTTCGCATATATGATACACATCAAAAATATTTCATTCAACCATTTGATCCAACAACACAACTGATAAAAGAGGATTGGTTTTCTTAAACACCACACCAATTCTAATGCAAGTTTGAATAAAACCAAGTGACTGTACTATGCATAGAGAGCACACTATCAAACATGATGCGAGATGCATAAATGAAATAGTCTGAAAAGAGAAAACGTATCATCTCTCTGCATAAGATTTGAGTATAGACCTAGTGTTAAATAGACAAAGTATCGACTCTGTGCAACATACACATATGAAAAAGTGCTAATGACATCGCTCTGCCAATTGTACAAGTGTCTATGCAACCAAATCTACCAATGCCAGACCATAAGTGGCATGAATTCTCACAGTCCACGCATGTATACTTGGTTTACATAAGACGATCTATTTTTAACCCATGCATGTGTCATCCACCCACATTGTTACACTTGTGAAACTCCCCATTTCCAATACTTTTGCATCGGTGATTGTGACAAGAAACATAATTTTCAAAATAGGTCACTGATTTATGATGATTGATTTTATCTGATTTAGGAGGAAAGACCACACATATAGAAGTAGTTGGAAGAAAATGTGTTTATTATATGTAAATTTCTTGATGGTGTAGTTGATATATGTGTAAACATAGTTTAGCAGATTGACATCTTTCTCTTGGATTTAGGGTAATCCTAGGTCTTCCATCTATTTGTCTTTGATAATTTGATAGTCAAATTCATTTTTAATTTTCCTCTTTTTAGGTTGGATGAAGTTTTTGCAATAGAAGGTGTGAAACTGCACAATAATAACTGACATGAATTATTTGCACAAGCATTGAAAATACACAACACTGGTTGTGCTAGCAATATTCCTATGCCACTGCCAAAGTACTCAGGACATGGCTGCATGAAGTGTCGCTATATGTTCATAGCTATACTTGGTCTACCTAAGACAATATGTTTTTAAGCCTTGTTCAGAGAACCCACACGGGTCATCCTTTCACATTGCTACACTTCCGCACCTCCACATTTCCAATAGTTTTGCATCCATGATAGTGACAAGTGATATAATTTACAATATAGGTCACTGATTTATGGTAAATTGATTTTCTTTGATTTATCATGAAGCACCACACATATAGAAGCACTGTAAAACAAATGCCAATGCAAAATTGAATAAACCAAGTAACTATACTATGCATAGAGCACACACTATCAAACATGATGCGAGATGCATAACTGCGACAATGTAGAAAGAGAAGATGTAACCGTTATCCACACAAAATTTGAATATAGACCAAGTGCTAAATAGATAAAGTATCGGTTATGTGAAACATACACCTATGTGGAAGTGTTGATAACATTGCTCTGCCAATCACACAAGTGTCTATGCAGCCAACTCTAACAATGCCAAACCACAAGTGGCATGAGTTCTTAGCGTAAAGCTCAAAATTATAGAATCTCGGACAAGGAATGAAAATAGAGCACGCATTTTCTCAGTCTATTCTGAATCCTTATCCATTTTGCACAACTATACTTGGTGTACATAAGATGATCTATTTTCAATCCTTGTATAGATAGCCTAAACCAGTCATCCTCCCGCTTTGCTACACTTCCTAAATTCCACATTTCTAATACTTCTGCATCCTTGATTTTGACAAGCAATGTAATTTGCAAAATAGGTCACCGATTTATGATAAATTAATTTTCTCCACTTTAGGAGGAAAGGCAGTGTTGAAACAACCCCCTTTTTCTAAATTTATGATAAATTAATTTTCTCCACTTTAGGAGGAAAGGCAGTGTTGAAACAACCCCCTTTTTCAATTTTCAAGACCAAAGTTTAGCTATGGAGCCGCCTCTTAACAATGATATTTATTTAAGAGACTTGTTTTGGTTTCTCGGAAATCAACAGTTCACGATGTATAAAGAGATATTTTCCCAGCCTACTTAAAGCCGCGAGTTCCCAAACCCCGAGAACTCATTTTAAACGCACTTAAGTGAAAGCTAAAAGTGTTTAAATTTTAATAAGTCCCATCGTAATTTTGCGACATTTACTGAAAATACATCGAATTTTCCCTCGTAATCCCAACCTCAATTTATGGTGCCAGGTTTTTCCCAAAATCGCATTTCACTAAAAGTTTTAAACAAAGGATTATCACTTAAGCTAATCACGTCATGAGTTAACGATTCAGACTTTACCTATGCCATAACTTTCGGGGATATGATAATTTGCAACCCTACACCGGTGGTTATATCCTTTTTAATTTATCAAGATTAAAAACCAAAGGTAATTAATGTTAATCCACCAAATCCCAGTTTCATGATCTTCGAGGTTCATGGTCCAAAACTGAGGACAGAAACATCCGAAGTTGCGAACGCCGAAAAAAGAAATTAAGAACTAAAAGCACTTAATAAATGGACTAAAACGGATTGACTAACGCCTTAATCAACTTTTACACTGGTACAACCTACGGACAAATCTTTAAACGTCTCTGCGTTCTTCACGAGTCACACCATCAAAACATTTATGAAATTCATAAGAAGGTCCTGTGAAATGATTGATACTAAGATCTGATTTTATCTCTAAAAATTTTCCTTTAATGACTGAATGCTCGCCACCAGAAACCCCACGCCAGAATTTATGCACAAACGAAAAGGATTATCGGCTGCTCTGAAATTGTTTCTAGCTCTTCTAGAGTCATTTTCCTCTAAGTAACTCTTTGTTAGTATTTTCTCTCCGCGGACAGGAAGATGAATTACAAAGTTCTATATTATGGATCCAAGGAAAACTACCAAGACTACTGGTGAGATTTTGGGTCAAGGTTCATATATTATCTCTGATACTTCACCCAAGAGCATCAATATTGTCAAAACATGGACACAAGTCTCCAACATTCTGCAATCCGAGTCGATAAACTGTTTGATGATTCCAAAGTAGTAATGAGAAAGAGGACATATCCATAAAATATAAAGTTGTCACTCACCGATATTAATTCTAGATCTAGTTAGCACCTCAGACAGATGGGTGATAAAATGGCCTGACTTTGTGATATCCCAAATGTGACAATTTTCAATGAGCAGAAGATGGCGGTTGGGACTTTTAGGCCGCAAATGATATACCTGGAGTCGTTAAATCGGTTCTCACACCGAGATCCGCACCTTACCAATTCTTGAAGTCTCAAAAAGAAAGAATGCGGGAGCGATGTCCCATCCCGACCCACAAAGATTGGTATTTCACCACAAATTAGGATGAATCTACCGAATCTATTCAACTAGAGCGCCACACCTCCGTATGCAGCAATGATGGTCTATAGGAAGTTGCATGGGAAGGAGGATAATCACCACTCTTCCTCCATGGGCGTCACCATCTTGGATGAGGGGTTTCACCGCTTGATTCAGCCATGCTTTCGCTTGTCCCGATAGTCCCGCCGCCTCTGAGCTGCATCACTTGCAGAAAAGTGCAAGCGGAGAACACCCCTCATTTTTTATGTTGCCTTTGCTTATAATGATGGTGTGCTTCTTGATGTCTTTCCCATTTAATGAGTTAAGTCAGTTCCAACCAACTAATGACCCGCCCATGAATACCATTCAAAGTTCTGGGAGGATAAATCCAAGGATTTCTCAGAGCACGATTTCAATTGGGTAGTGGTTCCCATGCATATTTCTATCTTTGGCCAACCAATTCCTAAGATTTCTTATGTAAAGCTACCTGAATATTTTAAGCCTTATATGACCTATATTGAAAAGAATTTTTCTTATATTAGGGTTTTTGGTTTCTTTGTTCCACCATATGCCCTACCTTTGTTTTTACCAAATAAGTCAAAGTCGGAGATCAGTAAACCATGCTCACTCTGGATAAGCAAGGAACTCAAGGGAGTGCAGAAGAAGCTGCAGTCACCTTTCCCCATACACATCGGCACCTATTCTTTATTAGATTTTATGCATGCCAAAGCCGAGGTCAAGAACCCTAAGATAGATGAGACTAGTGGGCCTCGAGTTTAAGAAGAATGATCCACATAATATTGTGGGAAATCACTTGGCAAGTTTCGGCCTAAAAGGATACGAGCACAAAATCTCCCCCCATGACAAATTTTTCTAAGGGGTAAAAACTTACTTGGAAGTTCTAAACCGGACTAGAGCCCTCTAGTCCCAGAGGACTTGTCTGATTTTTATAAGCTCCAGGGGAGTTAACTTTAGGAGCTGCTCCTCAATTTTGTAAAGGTACAATCTCAAACCCTGTGGTCTCAACAAGCAGAGGTCGTAGGGCTCAACAGTAATAAGTCCGCATGAAGATGTGTCATAAACACATAGAAACTAAGACCCCTCAAATAAGAACTGGCAAGCCATGAAGAAAGATCCCTAGGGGAAGATAATCCAAACAGACAGACCGAGGTTAGAATCAAGATGCACGCAAAGCAGGTAGGATACCCACTATTTCTCACACCGAATAAATCAGATACCGATGCTGGTGCGAAGAAGATACTCTTAGAAATTGGTAGTCCCATCCCGTATGTCACACCCCTACAGTTTTCCAGAGGGGACCTTGATGCTGGAGCGATATCTATAGAAGACCTGACGCCTATCACCACCGAAGATTTTCCCTCTAGCAAGTCTTTCTTCAGCAAGAAAGGAGGGCCATAGTGAAATGAGAAACACATCACCAGGCAGGTGCAGTGGCCAAAATATTCAAAATATTGACAGACGGTAAAGGTTTAGAAGAAGAAGATTTCGATGATGAGATAGCAGGATCGTTGGGGGCCTATGACACCACAAACCAATACTCATTTGGGACCCTAAGGAGCCGATTGAAACAAAAGGATCGATTGATCAACGAGTTGCAGAGTCGTCTATCAGAATCAGAGATGAATGCTCGAAATGAGGCATACAAAGAGCTCGAGAAATCCAGAGAGGTCGGCCGACAGGAAATCGAGCAAATCAAGACTAATCTTGAGAAAATGGCAATCTGGGTCAAGAGAGACAAACACAAGCAAGGGATGAGGGAATTGATAAACCAACTGCAGACTGAGTTGGATCTCACTGAAATCTAGGTGATAGACATGATGATATTCCAAACCCAAGTTGTGGAGATCTGAAGGAGAATAGAAATGGCTCAACAACGTTTAGTTGCCAAAATAGAAATCATCCAAGATCATGTTCAACTAGTAGACCAATCCCTGGACCAAGTCACTTTAAGAGAAAGGGAATCCTGGGTAGCTCGAAGTACATTCCAAGAAGCTGTCACATCCGCAGAAAAGGAAGAGATAGCCATCACTTCTAGATTGTCCATTAAAGAATAGACCAGGGGGAATATCCTGTTGACGGCATGGGAACATGATATATCCGAAAACAAGAAAAGGGCCAAAGAGGTGAGGGATTCTTGTGAAGAAATTTTTGGTTCAATAAAAAAAAAATTGTTAGAGCTCGATAGAGAAGCTAGAACTAGAACATTAGAGAAAATCAACATAGCCAAGCATCTGGTAGATATCAAAGAAAGTATGGAAATGGATCAAGCCGAGCTCTCTCAATTAAGTCAAGTCAACATTGCTCAGATTGACAAATGGTTAATTAATCCGAATTTACTATTACTATCCATCATGACAGAAGATCGACAGGTGTGAGGGAGGATCCCACAACTGGACAAGAAGTGTTATTTATTTGAGGCAAAAAACCAAGTCGATTCCTCCAAGTCTATCACCCAGCTTGTAGAGAGATGTCTTAAATGTATCGAGCATGGGCAAGGTAAATCTTCAAGAAGAAAATAATGTAATTACATGTATTTTCAAAGTTTTGGATGCCATGCGATAGGGAGAGGTGAAAGGCTTGCAGAAAACAATAGGGATAGCGAGTGAAGCATTCCACATGCTTATCTCGTAACCCCCGTTCTTTGAATAATTGAATTGTAACACCACATGTTGGTATAAATACATCTTTTGAGTATGTATCAAGAGGCTTTTTCTTTTGGAGATTATAATAGAGAAAATTTTCCTTTGCCAAGATTAATACAAATCATATTGAAGACTCCATGTTCTGTCAAGATTGAGTTATGTTTTTTCCTTTGTTATTTCATACTTCATGTCATTTTTATATACATCTTTGATGAATGTTTTAACTGCGATTTAGTACAACTTCTACTGTGGAAATCATGTTTTAGTTATCTAGTTATTTACAGTTTTTCCTCTGTATTGGCTATTAGTATGTACAAGACCTGTGAACTTTTTTAGATATCTATATTTTATGCTCCATTAAAGTGTTTCTTTTATTTCTCTTCTTTGTTACAAGTGAGATTCTTCGATTTGATGCCCTCGACACCGACAGCCTCTTATGTTTTCTCGCTTCATACTTGGTTTCAAATTTTAACTCGCTATGGAAAAACTAATCTCTTTACTTGTTAAACCATTTAATTGGTTTCACGGGATGTTTCTCATATAATTTAAAATTGAATCAACAACTTAAAAGCAACAACCTCTTAAATTTTTGTCCCTTAAATGACTACCCCTATTGCAAGGCAACCTCACATAGAACCCAACCTCTCAAACCAACCCAACATTGCCTTTAAACCTCTTTGATACTTTCCTAAGAACTGCAACCACCCGAGTCAAACTTCAACATTCAGGCGTTTCATTGAATGGGATATAACCTTTCAAGAACAAGTGGAAGTTAGACATAGACAACTTAGAAATCAACCATATTTTCTCTTCCAGTTGTTTTCTCATTCCCTTATCTTTTACCCTTTTATGGATTCCTAGACTCTATACTTCAGCCTTAAGTACGTAATTCTAAACAACATATTTCCTGGCTGTCGTAGGATCTGAGAGTCGTAGTCACTTTCCCTTGAGAGAACGAAATTTCCAAGTTTCATTTTTGATAGTGAACAAAGAGAGAACACCTTGTTAAGGCTAACCCTTTATCATTCACTTGGTGACTCAACGTTTAAGTAAGCTGGCATCCAATCAAAGGAAATGACAAACCCGACATAAACACACCATGCTAGTTTTTGATCCTGAAAAAATACTAAAACCAATGGGTCTTTTCAAACAAACCACTGTTTCACTCAACCCAAGTCTACTAAATTCAAAGATAATATTCCTCTTGAACCTTCATGCTTGCGAGAAATTTCTCTTAAAAACATCTAATAATACCGTCAAGATGAGACCCTAAACCCTCGAAAGCTAATCCCACCAGATTAAGACCCAAACCTCTCCAACTACCTTCTTCATTAGTAGGGGTGAGACGCCCTGGGTCGTAAAATCTCATCCCTACATATCCCATCACTCTCTCAATATAAACGCTTTTGTCACTCGAGGCCTTGAAGAAGGTACCACACCCTCGGATTCAACACCGGTGGTTATCCCATGCATTTACGTATCCTACAAATCGTGAGGGAACCGAAGTCCCCGTATACCTTTCCCTTTTCCCAACTTTCACCTCCCCGAATAAAAAGTTCTAATTTTCCCACCATGGGGAAGCTGAGAGTCATCTTCATACATCGCCGCCAACCTGCTATATAACACACCCTATCCCTGTCAGGTAATACCAATGGCGGTCGCTGGAGGAGGAGCAGGGGGGAGTAGGAGGTCAAGGCCAACAACCGCCTCGAGGGTTTTCAAGGTAGCCATCAGATACACCCTTTGGTCCCTTCCAATACCTCCACGATTCACCGTAAAAACTATATGAAAACTTCTTGCCCAAGTTCACATGTGAGAAGGAGATTCCACCTACGAAAGCATACATCAACTTCTTCTTTCGACACTACCGATATTCAGTCTCTGAACATGGCGGATGGTATTCCCACTTGTTTTTCCAAAGCTCAAAGGATAAGGACAGGTAAGAAATTGGTTTCTGATCCTGCCCCCAGGTTCAATATTATCCTACGATGCACTAGAAGACCTATTTATCAGACAATGGGGGAAAGAAAGGATCATTTATACTATTTGACCAAGTTCAGATCTTTAAAGAAAAAGGGATGAGAAACTGATATGGAATTTATCCAGAGATTTAACAAGTTGTACAATAAGATCATGGTTGAAGTTAAATCGTCCCAACCCGTAGCCAAAGTAACTTTCGCACGAGACTTTGAACCTGATTTCTATCTACTGTTAAGAGAAAGGAGAAGGGCCGATTTAACCCGAATGCAAGATGACGTTGTGGAAATTGAGTCAAACATGATGGCTTCGGGTAAATTCAAAACAAAAATCGAAACGGGAAACAGGGAGACCAAACGTTTTAGAGAACAAGCGAGTCCCTCTGGATCTGGAAGGTCCTCATATGACAAAATGGATGATATGGCTAGGATAATAAAAGATCTATCAAACAAAATCTCAAGAATGGAGCTAGACCAATCCAAAGATGATCAATTCATTAAGAGAGAATTCAGGAGAAACCTCAATCCTCAGATTCAACAGAGATAGATTAAAAATGAAGATCAAAAAAATCAAACCCCTCTAAGAAATGAAAGTTTTATTGGAGGAAATGATATGAAAGAGTTTGAGGATTTAGAAGAAGATGTAAACAATTTGGGCGATGACTGTATGCAACCTCATTTAACTAGGAATATTATGAGAAGTCTCTAAACACAGAACGGTCGTTGACTGAAGATGGTAACATAAACAATGTTGATGATTATACTTATCAAGGGATGGCCAATACGATAATGGCTGAGCTCCAACATAAGTACAATCTGAGGCCTAAAAATAAACCTGTGACGACTACTCAACCCAAGAAAAATTTTCCTAGAGGAGAAACATATGAGCCTGCCCAGAAAGAGACTGAGATGTGAAATAACAAAGGTGTAGACTCACATAATACCAACATAAAGGAGGATTAAACCCAAACGATAAGAACTAATACAGTTGAAACGTAGACATTGGAAACTAGAACCGCCGAAAATAAAACAGTGCAAACAAATAAATTGGAAAAGAAAGAGTCTGAAGTTTCAACCAAGGAAATGGATAGAGTTGAGGGAAGTTTCTTCCTAGAGAACGAGATAAATAAGATCAAGATACCAATACCTTTGGTCAAGTTGGTGAAGAACCTTGTGTACCGAAAGCAAATAACCAAAATGATAAATTTTTCAGATTTAGAGAGTCAGTCTGACATGATAAATCTGGAAGATGATAAACCTAATATCACTTTTGGTCCACATTTTGAAGGTGCCAGAGATACCATCGCCCCCTTCTATATTACCCTTAATGTGCATGATTGGTTGTTGCATAATTGCATGCTGGACTCTGGAGCCTCTCATAATGTAATGCCCAAATCTATTATGGATAAATTAGGCCTCGAAATCACCAGACCCTATGGAGATATTTACTCGTTTGATTCAAGGAGAGTTAAGTGCATGGGCATGATCAAAGATTTAGTAGTCACTCTCGCCCAGATTCCGATGAAAAATGTATTAATGGATGTAGTTACGCTGATATACCTCCGAAGTATGGTTTTCTATTATCTAGATCTTGGGGAGCCAAGCTCGAGGGATCCATTTAGCTAGATATGACCTATGCCACGATCCCTGTTTTTGGCGGGCAGTTCACCCGGTTATACAGGGAAATACGGTTAGCATATACGGTAAGCGATCCTCAGAATCCTAAAAATTACCCTGTTTATGTCATCGATCAAGACCGTTGAAATTGTATTTTGTCTTTTGACGATAGTGAAAATAATTGTACAGAAGAAAGTTATATAGATGAAATCAAAACTGAAAAGACAGATAAATATGTGTATAGCACTGGAACTTGGAATTTTTTTTTTGATGGTGCTTCATCGTGTGGAGGAGCAGGTGCAGGAGATCTTTTCATAGCACCTGAAAATGAATTTTTTGTCTCCTTCTCTTATAGGCTACAATAGGACATAGACTACACAAACAACGTATGCGAATATGAAGCTCTAGTCTTGGGACTAGAAGTTGCCAAGAAGCTAAACATAAAGAACCTAGAAGTCTATGGAGATGTAGAACTGATTGTGAAGTAGGTAAATTGACAGTACCAGGCCAAGCACCTGAGACTAAGGTCCTACAGAAATTGCGCCTGGGATCTAATGGAAAATTTATTTTCATCAGTAAAGGTTCATTTCATCCCACGTGCAGAAAACCAACAAGCCGATTCATTGGCCAAAGAAGCTTTGACCTTCTCACCCCCTACTGCTTTCAAATTAAAATACCACATAGAGGTGAGGCACAGACCATCCATACCAAACAACATACAACACTGGCAAGTATTTGAAGACGACGAACATATCATAAAGTTCCTGGAAATGGTGGATGATTTCACCGAAACTCACATTGACCAGGAAAACCAAAATGACCATACCTGGATTATGCAGGAAGGGGAGGATCTTCAGGAGTTCCAAGAAAAAATCACAAATCATTGCATGCTAGTGTTAAAAAGTAATCAGATCCCTAAGGGCCTGATACCTTTGGAAAGGTTGTTTGATCAAAACGACATGCCTCTAAGGTCTACCTTGCAGCCCCAACTGGAGGAGGTCGAAGACTATGATGTGGGCACCACTAAAGAACCTAGGATAGTGAAACTATCAAAGTACCTTCCTCCTGAGATAAAAATCAAGTATACAGACTTACTCAGACGGTATAAGGATGTTTTTGCATGGTCTTACGATGATCTCAGGACCTATGACACCCCTATGATCGAGCACAAGATACCTTTGAAACTGGGTGTTAAACCCTTCAGACAAAAGCTCAGACAAATCAACCCCATTTTATTGCCCATGGTCGAAAAAGAAGTGAAAAAACTTTTAGACGCAAAAATAATTGTACCTCTCAAGTACTCTGACTGGGTGGCGAATCTAGTCCTGGTTAGGAAGAAGAGTGGGGATATCAGACTGTGTGTAGACTTTATAAATCTAAATAAGTCCTCTCTCAAAAAAAATTATCCTCTACCCAAAATGGATCACGTTTTGGAAAAAGTAGTTGGGGAAAATAGGATGTCGATGATCGATGGGTTTTCTGGTTACAATCAAATTGCTGTCAACGAGAATGATAAAGAAAAAACAACTTTCACCACCCCTTGGGGCACATTTATGTATGAAAAAATGTCATTTGGTCTGGTGAATGCAGGTTCTATGTTCCAGTGCGCTATGGATATCACTTTCGTCGGTGAGAGAGATAAATTTGTGGTTATCTACTTTGACAATCTAACTATTTTTTGTAAATCCGATGAAGACCATCTGATACATCTGAAGAAAACATTCGAAAAATGCCGAAAATTTGGTTTGTCCTTAAACCCCAAGAAGTCTCACTTTGCGATGCAAGAAGGCAAACTCTTGGGCCACATTGTGTCTCGAGACATAATTAAAATCGACCCTAAAAGGGTAGAAGCTATAAACACCACAAATATTCCTAGAAATGTAAAAGAAATTCAGTCATTTTTAGGAAAAATAATTTTTTTGAGAAGATTTATCCCAAACTTTGTTGAAATTGTGAAATTGATCACAGATATACTAAAGAAGAAGAACAAAGTGAAATGGGCGGCATAAGCTAAAGCGTCGTTTGCACGCATCAAGAAACTTATCAGCGAAGCGCCCGTACTAGCAAGCCCTGATTATCTAAAAGATTTCCTGATTTTATTGTTCTCCTCCAAACACACAGTGGTGACAATACTCCTCCAAAAGAATGAAGAAGGTTTCGAGCAACCGATAGATTTTTTCAGTAAAAGTCTTAGAGACGCTAAATTGAGATATGATATAATGGAAAATCAAGCGTATGCTATGGTGAAGGTGTTGAAGGCTTTTAGAACCTACGTGCTACACTCCAAGGTAATTGTATACGTTCCCACCAGTTCTGTAAAAGATATATTGGTTCATCCCGACAGCGATGGGAAGAGGGGTCAGTGGCTTGCTAAAATTCAAGAATTCGATCTAGAGGTGAAACTGACGAAACTAGTAAAAGGACAGAGTTTGGCTAAGCTCTTAGCTGAATCAAATTTTAGAGCACTCAAAATGAATAACCTATAGGGATATGAAGGATGTGGGGACGTAAATGAGCTTGATGACCAAATATCTACAACCATAATCGAAGAGAAGTTTTCCTTATCGGATTGGTATAAAGACATAGTGTCCTACCTACTGACCCTTAAATTCCTTAGTGATTTGTCTCCAGCTAAAGCCAGGACACTGAAGTTGCATGCGGTGAAGTACTATATATTCGAAAGACAATTGTACTGGAAGGACCCATTAGGCTTCCTATTGGTTTGTTTAGTAGAATCAGAAACAGAGGGGGTCATAAATGAATTTCACGAAGGAGTATGTGGAGGGCATCGCGCCTGGAGGGAAACAACTTATAAAATCCTGAGGGCAGGATATTATTGGCCTAAACTATTCTCAGATGCCAACGCCAAAGTCAGAACTTGTAACCCTTGCTAGTTGTTCGTGGGCAAACATAAGCTCCCAATGCTACCTCTGGTTCCTGTCAAAACCGAAGCCCCTTTTCAACAATGCGGGTTAGATTTTATAGGTGAAATCAACCCTCATTCTAGTGCTCAACACAAATGGATCCTCACTGCTACATATTACTTCACCAAATGGGTGGAGGCTATTCTGACTAGAAAGGCGATCGATTCAGTGGTAATAGATTTCCTGGAAGAGAACATATTGTCCAGATTCGGTTGTCCCCGAAAGATAGTCACGGATAATGCCCAGGCATTCAATTCTATGGCAATGGTTAGATTTTTCCAAAAATATAACATCATATTGGGCCACTCCACAACATATTACCCTCAAGGAAATGGGTTAGCCGAATCATCAAATAAAAGTTTAATTACCATAATTAAGAAGGTGCTGAGCGAAAATGAAAAATCTTGGCATGTGCATTTGAAGCACGCTTTGTGGGAAAATCATATAGGTATGAAGAAATCCATTGGTACTTCTCCTTTCCAAATGGTATATGGGACTGATGTGGTATTACCTATAAATCTAGCGCTCCCTGTGATGANCAAGTCTATGGCAATGGTTAGCTTTTTCCAAAAATATAACATCATATTGGGCCACTCCACAACATATTACCCTCAAGGAAATGGGTTAGCCGAATCATCAAATAAAAGTTTGATTACCATAATTAAGAAGGTGCTGAGCGAAAATGAAAAATCTTGGCATGTGCATTTGAAGCACGCTTTGTGGGAAAATCATATAGGTATGAAGAAATCCATTGGTACTTCTCCTTTCCAAATGGTATATGGGACTGATGTGGTATTACCTATAAATCTAGCGCTCCCTGTGATGAAGCTCTGGCAAGATGAGAAATAAGAACCAAACCATGTCACAAGGAGAATAAATCAGCCGATTGAGGTCCAACAACATAGGACCGAGGTGGACGAAAGGATGTAGAAATACCATGACAACATGAAAGCATTGTTCAATCATAAGGCCAAAGACAGGGAATTCCTCCCTGGTGATTTGGTTTTGAAATGGGATGCTAGGAGAGAAGACTCTGCGAAACATGGTAAATTTGACCATACCTGGTATGGACCATTCAAAGTCTTAGCATCTGAAGGGAAGAATTCGTTCCTACTGGAAAATTTGGATGGTAAAATCTTCAATGCCCCTGTTAATGGGCGTTATCTAAAGCATTATATGCAATAAATTGTTCTCCAGTTTCCATTGTATATACCGGTTTGTGTTTTCGTTTTCTTTTTACGGTTTTGGTTGAGTTTACCTTCATCGCAAATAAAACAGGTCAATGATCTCTTAGGAATAAGGATATACAATAATCAATGC